>VZRI01009407.1:0-47104 GCA_013397515.1 Upupa epops | reverse complement strand
TTTATATTTTTATATATATATATATATATAAACCAGAGAGGAGTAAGGGAATGATAAATGGCACTATTTTAAAACAGGATTTGAGTAGAAAAAGTAGCATTATAAGTTCTGAAAAGTTTGTCAGTTCCACTGTTTTTTTTTTCTTCTCAATGGGACAGTGTTGAGCTGAATTGCTCCATACCAATTTTATGGGAACCAAATAGAGATAAAAGTTGGGCATATTATGAGCTCAGAAGAAAGCATATTTAAGCGTAACACGTTACAAAGAACTTGTCCTTTAAGATTAATTTAACAAGGAAATGTGTACTGACTCTTAACTGTTTTTCTTTTTTGAAGGGCATGGTAGAAAAATGGCTTTTGCAAGTAGAGGAAATGATGCTGGCCAGTATAAGGCAAGTTCTTCAAGAGGGCATAAGAGGATATGTCACGGTAATTGTTCCTGAATTATAGTATAAAGTAGATTTCACAAGCAACTGTATATGAACAGGTGGCTGACATTCTTTCCCTGTAGTAGCACAGGTTTGAAGTTCTAACTCTAAAGTTTTTAAGAGATAAGTATTTAAGCTTTCCACCCTGACTCTCATTTATTTAGAGCATGAGACAAAAAAGACATTTGGGGGAAGTAATTGTTATCAGGGCCATGATCTAATGTGTTGATATGACTTCCTGTACTTGGAATGATATTTTTTATTTAAGGTTCCTCGAAAAACATGGGTACTTCAGTGGCCTGGACAGGTGGTTATTTGTGTTTCATCTATTTACTGGACAGAAGAAGTGTCTGTGGCTATAAGAACAGGAACTTTGAAAGTAAGATGTCTTCCACCTTTGTATTTCAAAGCACTAAATTCTGATTCATTAGTATAATGCTCCTTTTAGAAAGAAACATCTTCAGTCCACAACATATTACAACGTACTCATGCAGTGTGCTTTATTTTACATTTCTTCTTTTGTTCTGTCATCTCAGGGGCTTGTTTTCATTTACTCTGATGTGTAATAGAAGAAATCTTGCTGCAGAGAATTGTATTACTTTACAAGTGATACTGGTGTAAACGAAAGTACCAAACAAAAAGCAGTACTCTATTAAACATTATTTCAAATTCCTGCCTTTACATGTGAAGCCCCACAGGAATGTGTAGGCATAAATCTCTGCTTATAGAATTGGTACCATTTTTGTTAGATTCTCCTGGTGATAAGGGGGCAGCAGCCAAGTTTGTTACTTCAAGGAAGAGACTTACAGAAGTCTATCATCACAATGTTTTAAAGTATGGCTGAATTGAGGCTGATCAAGTGCATGCTCAAGTAATGGAAATAATTTCTGATTCATTCATTCGGTTTCTGTCCAATTCCAACTGAGTTAGGTGGGTGAAGATTTATTTGGGTATTCTATCAACAGAGTGTTTGGGGTGCTTTTAAATGTGGAAATAGAAAAGTTTTAATGAACTTTGCACTAAATACATTTTAATACAGCACTCCTGACTAGAGGAGAAGGGTCGTTTCTCTTGACTTGCTGGAAACATTCTTCCTAATGCATCCAAGGATGCTCTTGCTTTTCTTTGTCTCAAGGGCATGTTGATGGCTTATGTTCAGCTTGGTGCTCACAAGCATCAAGTTCCTGTTCTGCATGGCTGCTTTCCAGGTGTTCGCTAGTATGTACTGGCACATGGAGTTATTCCTTCCCAGACAAGACTTCCTTCTTTGTTGAGCTTCATGAGGTTCTTGTCTACATCTCTCTCCCGTGAGGTCTGTCTGAATGACTGCACACTCCTCCCATTTTTGCATCATCCACAGACTTGCTGATGATATTCTGGCCTGTTGTCTGGGTGATAAATGAAAACTTCATTAATCTTTAATTTCTTCCTTTGTGTTTCAACGGCATCCATGGGATCTTAGAAACTGCTAGCTGTAGCTCAGTAACATCTCAAGATATAATCTTTGTTCTGTTTCTGTGACAGAATTTCTTGGAGAAGAGCAATCTACAGATTGGAGACATTGTTGAGTTGGTGAGAGGAAAGCTGTCCAGTGGAGCCCGACTGACGCTTGGTGCATTAATTGTCATTGATGTGCATGGTAAATCCACCACTGCTAGTACTCTGGTTACATCTGAGGCAGTGTGGCTCTCATTATTTGGGTGAACTATTTGAAAGAGCAACCTAAAGTGCTTTCTCTAACTGGAAAAAATCTTGCACAGTGTCTTTGAGTAAATGCAGGTTGTTCAGTCCTGCACAACTCTTCTCCCATCTACTTAAAGCAGTCTTTGGAATCTAGATCAAAGCAAGCTGGTTCCCTATGCAAAATTATGATGTGCAACCAGCCTACTAGACTAGCTATAAGTAAATGCTAGTTTGCTTGTATGCTGTTTTAAGTAAACTAACATTTTCAAATACACTTTTTCTTAATCTGCAGCCCGTGATGTGGTTGCAAAATTGGTTGAAGACAAAGTCACAGATCTGAATGACTTCCAGTGGATTTCTCAGCTGAGATACTACTGGGAAGAAAAGGATGTAATAGTGCGAATGATTACAACAGAAGCCAAGTATGGTTATGAGTATCTGGGCAATTCTCCACGTCTGGTTATAACACCGCTAACAGATCGATGTTATAGGTAAAAACATGTCATCTCTGAATAATGTTTTATTTTTTGTATTGATCTGTAGTTACTTGTTCTAGTGAGGAACAGCAGGAACTTCAGCAGCTAAGATTTTTCTCTAGGCTTTGGAGGCATGTCTTACATATCTTGATTTCCAAATATGGAAAATACTTATAACGTATGGGTTTTATAGGTTTCTACACCTGTAGAGTAATAGTCAGCTCTTACTAACTATAGTAACAACTATAACTTGTAAGAACCAGAACCAATAGTTGTATCAAAGAATGTGCCTCTGGAAAGAACTGGGAACGAACTGGTTGGACTGGCAATGCTTCATCATTCAAGGTTTAAGTACTCCAAGGGCATTTGGTATTTCACTTCCGGTGAGCCCTGGAGACACATGTCATCTGAGCATGCAATATAAAGTTTGAGGTTTGAGAACCTTTTTTTGTAGTAACTCCAGGAAAGTATACAGGAACTAGGTAAAGATTTTATTTCAGAACAGAGCAGTTTAACTCATCATTGTGTAGAAGGAACTTGCAAGAATGATTAATATTATGACATTCACTGTGGTGTTTAAAGAAACACATACCTGGCCACTTTAGCTGTAAACTGGGATTGTTGTAATAATGATTAGCTTAGTCTAAGATAGGATTATGCAGTTAACTGTGCCAGGTGTAGTTTCAGTGCAAGCAATGAACAAGCATACTCTTTTCAGCATAGCTTACAACTGCTCTTAGTGGCAAAGCCTTTGAAAACCTGTATAGGAAAACACTTCCTCATGCTTTTGGAAGCAATCTGCCATTAAAGATTACTGTTTCTAATGGTTGTGGTCTTGTTTATGTAGAACATTAATGGGTGCCTTGAAATTAAATCTTGGTGGTGCTCCAGAAGGACCAGCTGGGACTGGCAAAACAGAAACAACAAAAGATCTAGCAAAAGCACTAGCTAAGCAGGTACCAAAACCTGAGCTTTTTTTTCCTTGCATTGTTTATGTTTGAATATGTAGATACTTCTTGAAAAACTATTCTCAAGCAAGTACTGCTTGTTCTGTACCTATTCGTTATTCACAGAAGTGGTTTGTAAGAAACGCACATTAGGACTATGTATGGCAATCTAGTGTCATAATCCAAAATGAGCAATAATAGTCCCTTCCTATTTCAGATACTAAGAATTTTATATTTGACTTCCTGTTAATACTGAGAGATGTTGTCTGTGTTTTTGTTGTAGTGTGTGGTCTTTAATTGCTCTGATGGCCTCGATTACAAGGCAATGGGCAAGTTCTTTAAGGGGCTGGCACAATCTGGTGCATGGTCCTGCTTTGACGAGTTCAATAGAATTGAGGTAATGTTTTTACTCTGAAAAATAAAATTATAAGGCTTTAATTTAAGACCCAAGAAATTCTAGATTCAGATGTGACAGCATTATTGCCATTTTCTATGTGTACTTCTAGTATAGCCTCTTTGTTTTTGATAATCACTGGCACAGAAATAGATACTCAGTTGCCTGCTATGGGACCACATGCCTACCTGCACCGTGTTGCAGAAATCTTGTCGTCTTGGTTATTTTGGCTGAAAGAATTGTTTCCATGCGATTTCCTCTTTTATATATGACAGTCATTTGTTGGGAGAGAACTGTCCTTCTCTTCTTGAGAAACCAGGCACAGCTGTGGGACTGCATTTGTCTATGTTCAGCATAAGAAAAATCCCAGTGAAGGGATTCCTGTGATACTGGCTGTGTAACCAGCCACATGCAATCCCCTCTTGGATTCTTGGGGTTTTGTTTATTTGTTTGTTGTGGTGGTTTTTGTTTGTTTTGGGTTTTTAAAATGTTGTCATCAATGGTTTTAGCTAAGTCTTGTTACTTTGATAGAATTAGATTTAAGTAAGTACATACTAGTAAGTGTGGAAATTCCACTACATTCTGTTTTGTGTGTTTTTCTGTTCTTAACACCTTAATTTCTCCATGTGTCTGTTGTAACTTGTTTTTTAATGAATTCACATGTTAACATTTTCATTTTTCACTGTTCAGTGAATCTTCATACCTTAAAGCACTGGGGATTGGTGTAAGGCTGCCTTACCCATTCTTAATGTTTACACTCCGTTTGGGGCACTTCAGTGTTAGCAGTCTTTCTGTAGAGTCTAAAGTCTTCATATTGACCAAGTTGGAAGTAAAGTGCTTTTGGTGGCCTCCAGAGGGAGTTCCTGTAGAGGTGTTGAGCAGCTTCTGTTGATCTGTCAGCATTGGCTGAATACGGAGTGGTACCACTAACTTCCAGAGTGTCACTTAAATAGACAGCTAATATTTAGGCTCGGTTATCAGACACAGGGCGATTTCACCTGGAGAAATACAAATATAGCCATAAAAAATATATTAACAAAACATTCTACTATCTCCAAGTGTCTTATACTTTCCAATCTGTTCTGTCTGTTTTAGATTGAAGTATTATCTGTAGTTGCCCAACAGATACTAAGCATACAGCAAGCTATTATGCGCAAGCTCAAAACATTCATCTTTGAAGGGACGGAGATCTCTCTTAATCCTACCTGTGCTGTATTCATCACAATGAATCCTGGGTATGCTGGACGGGCAGAGCTGCCTGATAATCTGAAGGTAAATCTGGAGTCCTTATTTCTTGCAGAAATTAAATAGAATTTGCAACTCCTGGTTTGTCATAATAAGAAAAGGAAAGCAGCAGTTGAATGATACATTGATAACCCATCCAGGTGTATTTATTGTGCTGGTTGCTAAGGTTTAATAAGTGTTCAAGATTGTACAAAATGCACATAAAGTCTCAGTCTAGCCATACTGATACCCAGTCACAGCATTAACAGTGCTCTCTAAGTTGAAATTCTTGTGCTTTACAATGGGTTGGCAATCCAAATACCAATTAAATTTATTATAACTTTGCAAGTTGCTGATACATTACAGAGAAACTGATATGGTTCTAATTCTTTGTGGTCTTAATACTTATGTGCTTTGCTACAATTTTTTATATGACCTTTTGCAAGACACTCACCACAACATGTATTAGTTTCTCTGTTACGAAAGTGATGTGAATGACACATCCCATTTTTCTGTAATAGTAGTTCTTTAGGACTATGATTATTGCAAACCATTTATTCCTGCTGTGCTCAGCAGAGACCTATTAAGCCGCTTGATAAGATCACAGTTTTAGTAGCAATTCTAACACCATCTCACAGGGCATTAGAATTAGTCATGAGAATGGAATACAGAAACTGTAGTTCATGCATTTGTGGATTTAGTATTCTTAAGAAACAAGTGCAAGTTATTACCATATTCCATATGGTATATACCTTTTTTCTTACAGGCACTGTTCCGAACAGTTGCCATGATGGTTCCAGATTATGCTTTGATTGGAGAAATTTCACTTTATTCAATGGGATTTTTGGACTCTCGGAGGTAAGATATGCTGAATTTCCCCTCAGTTGAGTCCAGTTTATCTCATTCCTCTATAAATCATACATGTGTCTCTGAGTCATAGAATTCTGGAAACCTGCCCGTGTTCTGTTTCTCAAGAAAGTAATTTTAAATCTCCTGCTTTATCATTAATCCCCATTTACCAGCTCATGTTGACAGATATGCCCCTCTATACTGGAACATTTGAAAAATGTATCATAGCAAACAGAAGTTCAAAATGCAGACACAGTCTCTGGCATGGCTTCCTAGGTATTTTGAGCCATTTTATCAGCCAATGTGTCTGATAATCTCTGCGGTTACTTTGTGTGTATAAGTAGTTAAATTATTTTTGCTGCATGATGAGACATTTTCATTCTACAAGTTATATTTTAATATTCACAGTCTTGCCCAGAAAATTGTTGCCACTTATCGTTTGTGCTCCGAGCAGCTGTCATCTCAGCATCACTATGATTATGGAATGCGTGCAGTTAAATCTGTCCTGACAGCAGCAGGAAACTTAAAACTGAAGTACCCAGCTGAAAATGAAAGTGTGTTGTTACTTCGGGCTTTGCTGGATGTTAACTTGGCCAAATTCTTGGCACAAGATGTGCCACTGTTTCAGGTAAACTATCATGTCAGTGTGTTTAAATTTTGTGATGGTGAGATCCATTTCAAGAATGTACTAAAACAGATACTGGAATCTTAAGTTAGAGCAATTTGATCTGGATGCTGCCATTTTAGTGTAGAGTTATCTCAGTTTGTCCACTGGTCTGGATTGACTTTTTAGTTCTGTTAATACAGTTTTGAAAAAACAAACTTTTAGTGGTGCCTTCTAAGTTATTGTCACCTTGTGCTGTTTCATTCATGGAAACCATTTGTAGAAGTTTTCATTCTACCTTTGTGCTGCAAAAGAGATGTGGACAACTAAATTATGGTCAATTAGAAACTGTAAGTCTGAGTGAAAGTGATGAAGTTTCTGTTTGCGTGCTGCTTTAATAGAAAATAAGAGATGTGGACAACTAAATTATGGTCAATTAGAAACTGTAAGTCTGAGTGAAAGTGATGAAGTTTCTGTTTGCGTGCTGCTTTAATAGAAAATAAGGACTTTGCTAAGCTACAGAGCAATTAGTATTAAAGACCTAAAAACTGTGTTATGAGGACAGACACAGAATCATTGCTGCGTATTTTCAGACACATAGCCTTCCATTTAAGTGCTGAAATTCTTTCAGTCAGTTTCACATCCTTTCCTGTAATATTTTTTGGCACAAATTTGCAGAATTTATAGGTTCCTTCTACATTATTGGTGTGTGTATGAAAAGCATAGGCAATCATTTATGTCTCATGCATACAGTATACTTCCATGGCTACATTTTGCCTGGAAGTTAGTTTTGTCCAGCTGAGGGCATTACCTATTAAGATTCTGTTAACTGAATGAATATTGTTTTACTTAGATTTTTATGCTTTGAGAATTTTCCCTTTTTGTAGTCTGTGTTTATATACTGTACTGTTCCCTTTTTCCTTAAAAGGGCATCATATCTGACCTGTTTCCTGGAGTGGTTCTTCCTACACCTGACTATGGCTTGTTTGTCCAGGCACTAACAGAAAATACAAAAAAAATGGATCTTCAACCAGTTCCATGGTTCATTGGAAAAATTATTCAGGTTTATTTTCACATACTTACTTCTAGGGAAGAGAAGTGTGAGAGCATAAGCATTTTTCATTCACTCTCTGTGCCATGAATAAATAGCTAATTGTTTCCATGCTTAGTTAATAGAATATTACAAACAGCATCCTTTTACTCAGTAAAAATCATGGAGTAAAAGCCTCCTGTGCCGATAGTGATTTTTTTAAATTCAACCAGTCTGTGGTGGAGCTAGTGTGTGCAGCCACATCTTAGGTATTATGATTCAGGGTAGAAAATTGGACTGAATCTGTTTACTAGCTGAGGCACTGTAGCCCAGTGAATAGAACTCTGGACTGGCTCTGCTTTCAAGTCTCTTTGAGTAGTCTTGAAAGGGGGTGACTTCTCACACGTGCTTATGTTTCACCCCCAGCATTGTCTCCCATTCATGAGTTTAGCTGTGGTTGTGTTTTGTTTTCTTGTGAATAGTATGCCCTAGTGACAGTGTAATGGCACGGACAAAAATGTGTGGCATGGGGCACGGTCAGGAGGGACCCCTCCAAGAGCAGTTCAGACTACTGCTGGTGTTAAGACTTGGCCTGTGCTGCTTACTGGTTTTTTTTGAAGGTGTTGTTTCAAGGCTTTGACTTGAATTCTGGCAAGATCTTGTGGGATGACTGGAGAAGTTAACACTGTTGCTGTCAGCCTCCTTGGGATCGTCAGACCTGTAGTTTCAATCTCTTTGGGTTAGCTTCATTGGTAACCATTTATTTCACTGTAGGGTTTACAGTGAGCTGTAGTCTGCAGTGTCTTAGTGCACTCAGACCCTGTTCAATGATGCTGTTACAGCTGAGGGATGACAGCAAGGAGAAAAGGAGGCTATCTGGTTGCAATGACTTCTTAAATTACATCAGAATAATAATCTTACGGCATTCTGATCTGAATTAACTCTTGGATCAGCTTTGCCAAAATGCAGACATTTGGCTGGTATTTCATTCTGTCACATGTGAGTGCAGGAGAGAGATACTTCTATTTTCATACACATCATGCTTTTGTGCTCTGTTAAAGAGTCAGTGTCTTGTCACTGATACAGATATACGAAATGATGCTTGTGCGTCATGGATTCATGATTGTTGGAGATCCTTTGAGTGGAAAGACCTCTGCATACAGAGTGCTAGCTGGAGCTCTTGGTGATTTGTGTGCAGGTAATACTGTTCTGCCTCATAGCCTTCTCACTAAATTAATTCTATGACTGATGTTTTTCCTTTGCAGAAAGGTTGATAATTGTCCTGCATTTTATATCCTCAACTGGAGAGTTTCTAGTAATCGAACTAGTCTGTCTATGCTTTTATGAATTTTGTTAAAAATGGTTTGGGGCATAATACTCTTTAAAAAAACCAAGCATAGATATGAAGGCTCTAAGAAGCTACCCTAAACATAAAATATATTCTGCTATACATTTTCTTTTTTTCAGGTGCTTTTACACATAGGACTTGGTACTTTCCTTTTACAAGTAATGGAAGTTCTTACTGCTAGTCAGCTGCCAACTGGTTTTTTTTTTTTTTTTTTGCCTTGGTCAGCTAAAGTAGAATCCTTGGGATACTTCTTTCTTCTATACTTCCATTGTTGAATGAAGCTAACCTATCAAATTATCAAGTTCATCTATTTGTTTTTTTACACAGCAAAATCCATGGATGAATTTGCTGTTGAATACAAAGTTATTAATCCCAAAGCAATTACCATGGGGCAGTTGTATGGCAGTTTTGATCCTGTAAGCCATGAGTGGGCGGATGGAGTTCTTGCAAATGCTTTCAGAGAACAAGCATCTTCTACCACAGATGATCGGAAGTGGATTATTTTTGATGGCCCAGTGGATGCAGTTTGGATAGAGAACATGAACACAGTGCTGGATGATAATAAAAAGGTGGCCTAATTCTTGTTCTTGAATATACATACTTTATGTTAGTAGTAGCAATATTGTTACTGTAATAGTAAAACGGAGATGTGAGACTCGGGAGAAGCTGATATGCTTAAAAACACAGTTTTTTCACCCGGTTGGATGAATTGGTTTAATAGATGATGTTAAGCTATTTCTTCCTCTTCTTCCTTTTCTTGGTGCTACTTTACTGAAATGAGGCTGCTTATGTAGGTTTTTTTATTGATCCTTTTAAGAAAGTGAAATATGTAAACTCAGTTCTGTAATGGAAACTGACCTTGCTTAAATTACTTAGTACATAAATTAACTTTAAAAAGCTGCAGACTTTTTTTTTTGCTTTTCCTTAGAGAGAGGTCAGAAAATACTGAAATTGTCTATTGTCTTATGAGAATACGAATGAACAAACGAGGAGCAACAGTAAAATGTTCAATGATTTTTCTGTCAACCATTGCTTTGGCTGCATGATCAACACTGACATGACTAGATCATGTTTATATGATGTTTTTCTTCTAGCTGTGCTTAATGAGTGGTGAAATAATTCAGATGAATTCAAAAATGAGTTTAATCTTTGAGACAGCAGACTTAGAAGAGGCATCTCCAGCAACTGTCAGCAGGTATGTGAAAGCATTCAGACTTGAACTGTCTCACCTTGCACATCTGTTCCTGTACCGTAGCTGTTTGTTCTTTCCAGGTGTGGTATGATATATATGGACTCACAACAGTTAGGTTGGAAGCCATTGAAAGATTCCTACATGAACACTCTGCCTCCAAACCTGCGGGAAGAACACCGAGAACTGGTGCGAGACTTTCTTTACATAGGTCTAATTTAGACTGTTAAAGTTGCTCACAGTTTGCCAACTTTGATTCTGCACACATGCAGAATCAAACTTCTTTGAGTACTTTGATGATTCAGAGGGTCCTGTATCTCCTGGAGTGTCTTGTACTTCACCTTGTAGTGATGAATGTCAGTTGTTGTTGCTGCAAATGAAGTGTATGAGAGCGGGAGATGTCATGAGTACTAGAAATGGATTGGGGGAAATTCTCAAAGAGTCAAAATGTTTTGCTTAAGACATCTAGAGTTTAGATTGGGAAATGCTTAGTGGCTAGAAGCAACTTATCTTTGCTACCAGATAATGAGTGTGACTTTGTGATCACATGTTACTGCCTCACACAAAGCCTTTCCTGATTCTCCTTCTGCTGACTTGAAGAATTTCTGATGCCTGATGTTTTATTGAGAGGTAACGGAGGGACAGTGGGAAATGTGGCAATTACCACGTTACTTAAAGCCATTTCCTTTTCTCCTGGCAGGTCAGTGAGATGTTTATGTGGTTAGTCCAGCCCTGTTTAGAGTTTATATACCTTCATTGCAAAGCCGTTGTACAAACATCATCTATTCATCTGAGTAATAGCTTGATGAAACTCTTTACTTGTCTGCTTGGTAAGTGCCCTCTGCTTTATTCCTCTTATTTAAATTTTTCTTCTTTTTTTTCCCCTGCTGTGTCCCATAACAAGTTGCAAGGAAATACCAAAGGAATTCCTTTACTGTTGAGATCTGTTCAAATCCTTTGTCACTAATGACCAATGACCAATCACCAATTGACCAATACTAATAATTTGACAAGCATACAGAACTTTTACATTTGGATACTAAGGTCATTAGAAAACTTAATCTTGCTTGCTGTTTGCTAGCTTTCAAATAAAGTAAATACGACCCTTTGGTAGATATTTTTAATTCTTACTTAATTTTGTTTATAAACTGTATTTTATACAGACAAGGCTACCGCTCTGTAGACTGGCTTTGTTCCACTGGAGACAGTGCTCTAAGTTTGTCTCAGAAAACTTCTGCAAAAAAGTATTTTGAATTGGGATTTATGGTTATTACTGATATTTAACTAAAATTCAGATTATGTGTTTTAGATGAAATGAAGCAATCCAAGGAAGAGGAGAAGGAAAGCATGTCTAGTCAGCAGATCATCTCATGGCTGCAGGGACTTTTTATTTTTGCTTTGGTTTGGACAGTTGGTGGGATCATCGATGGAGACAGCAGAAAAAAATTTGATTTGTTTTACCGCAAATTGCTGATGGGAATGAATGATGAAAACCCACGCCCTGAAAGTGTGAAGCTTACCAGAAACAGCATCTTCCCAGAAAAAGGTGCTTTTACATAGCTATATTTGCCTGGCTTTTTAAAAAGCTGTAAGAAAATGCAGTGCTGTAGGGAAGAATGGTCTCTGGCAGATGTGAAGTCTGCAGCAGAGCCACCATCTGCCAATCCTTGGGAAGCACAGTTGGGTGCTCTTTCCTGGCTCTTAAGACTGGGAATAGCATATGTCTCATGTTGTAGCCGAATGTAGCTGAATCTGACCTAAAATCATTTGCTGATGATAATGGGGAGGACATGAGGGGGGAAGGTTATATCTTGTGTACTAAAAAACCTTTGTTATCTCACAGTGGTGGACATCTCACAATGTTGGTCATCTCACACCAAAATTATTGCAGTTTATTTTTATTTTGTAATCAGTGGGCTTTCCTCTGTTGTATTTTTAAATTAACAGGGAGTGTTTATGACTTCTATTTTCACAAGTATGGCAGTGGACAGTGGAACATGTGGACAGAGCACATCACAAAAGAAGAGCAGGTTATCTCTCCAGGAGCTAAGGTTCATATTGATATCTTTTATTATAGAAAAAATTATTTGACTAAGTGATTTAGTCAAAATTTAGTTAGCTCTGATTCTACTATATCAGCTATTTCATGTTTGATAGGTAACATTTCATTAATCTCTATAGGCTGCTTTTCATGCTTATGTCTTAATTGTGGTACCATCAATATTGAATGTTTGGCACTGTGGTGAACATGGAGTACTGAGGTTCTGCTTTTGTTTCTGTAATATCATTTGATATTGAGAAAACTGTGGTAGGAAAAAGAGAAAGCCTGCATTTCTGTTCTTTCATTTTTGTTTTCTGTGGTTGGTATAATCACATTATAGTATAAACTAATCAGCAGACAAAGAGACATAATACTTCTTTGGGATATGGGAAGCAATACCAAGAGTCTTTGATCCCCTCCATTTCCAAATAGAATCATCAATATTTTGATGGCAGCTGTGTACTCGAGGGAAGGACAGAACAGCGGACATCTACAAAAAGTACCTGTTCTGCAGATGAAATTTCAAGATAACTTAAGCAATGTTTGTTCACTTTTTCATTCCACTGTAGTTGCAACTGTTTTGTTTGTTAAGCACATGAGAGATGTAAGACTACGGATTATTCTGCTGTCTACAGTCTTTTCTTGATATGTAGTGCACAGCGGCTAATGGCACGTAGAGTATGAGGAAGAGAAAAACATTTCCATGGCTCTGTTCTTTAACCCTTGCATAGTAGGGTGAACAGAATTTAGCCATACTTAATCCTTTTTCTTCCTGGCTTCATGTAGTGCCTGTGAACCATAGTACAGATCATAGCACTATTTACCCCACAAGAAGTGGGGCCATACTATCTAATAGAACCTACTTATAGCGTAAGTTTTCAGAGAAAATAATTTTTTATAAATGCACTTGTGCTACAGGCTTCCTGTAGTCTATTGTAAATATTGATGTTGCTTAAGGTATTAGATGTTTGATTTTCATGTGTTGCTTTTACTTTCCTTTGTAATAGGTATCTGAGCTGATCATTCCAACAATGGAAACTGCCAGACAAATGTTTTTTCTTAAAATATATGTGGAGCATAATGTTCCTTTGCTTTTTGTGGGTCCCACTGGTACTGGAAAGTCAGCTATAACGAACAATTTTCTACTACGACTTCCAAAGCAAAAATACATCCCAAGCTTCATCACCTTCTCTGCAAGAACCTCTGCTAACCAAACCCAGGATATTATTATGTCCAAGCTGGACAAAAGAAGAAAAGGATTATTTGGGCCTCCTTTGGGGAAAAAAGCTATAATATTTGTGGGTAAGACAGTTTTTCTTGGTTTTTATGTCATTTAATTTCTGGCTTTAGGCAAAGGAAGTGATTGCCTGATGTAAGAAATCCTGGATTACCTCGGTGCCTTACGGCTTTTTTTTCAGTCTTCTGAAGAAGGATCGGCACTGCCCCCTGCTGAAATAGTTCGTAGTATTGTAGAGGGACACTAGATAACAGAAAATAACCAAAGAAAGAGTTAAACTGCTTCCTCTATGGATGCCTGCAATGTATAATGGCATTGGTTTACTGGGATGCCAGAATAATAACATTTTCCTACTTTTACTTCAGTTTTATTTTTCCTGGTAGCTTTGGAAGGAAACTAATTCCTGAATGCTGATGTTTTAGTTCACGTCTGTATTCTCTATAGATGACCTAAACATGCCTGCAAAAGAAAAGTATGGAGCCCAGCCACCTATTGAGCTTCTCAGACAATGGATTGATCATGGTCATTGGTATGACAAGAAAGATACCTCCAAAATTAATATCATAGATGTGCTGCTTCTTTCAGCTATGGGTCCACCTGGGGGAGGCAGGAATGATATTACAGGTAGGAAATACACTTCTATGGCAAACAGTAACTCAACTGACTGGAGTTAAGAGGAAGGTTCTGTTTTGGTGATGACAGTGTCTCCATTTCTCTATAATTTGTAAACCTACAGGCACATTCACTGGCTTCCAAATAGAAGGCTGTTTGTTCAAGGTCAAATCTGTATAATTTTAGGAGGAGTTTAATCAATATTAAAAACAATATTTTTAATGTAGATTAAACTATGAATTATGAAAAAAATTATAAAATTAGAAAAATTGCCACTTTTTCTGTTTTCTATTATTTGGAAAAGGAAGAGAATACATCTTTCTGCCAAATCTTTCTGGCAATTCTCTTCTAAAGTTGTATCTCCTGCTGCTAAGGTTGGCTTCCTGCATTTACTTACAAGTATAAAGTATATTGCCTGCAAGTCCATGATTCCTGTCATATCACTGAAAAGGAGGTTGTATTTTCTAATGAGTTCGATCAGTAAAAGCCCTAATGTAGCTACAGATACACTACTATAAGGCATTTTCTGCTTCTTTGATTCTCATAAACATTTTAAACATGCATGTACTCTAAGAAGTCTAAGTAACTAATACAGCTAAAATTGTAAAGTTTATAGACTGATTTTTTTTTTTGTTTAGATGAAAGCCAGTAACATGATACTTGATTTTGTGAAGCCTTACTTTGTCATATCACAATACATAGGGCTAATATGAGCTGAAAATTAAATTTGAGCAGTATTAGCCTTGTGGTAATAGAGATTCATGGCTTTCATATTAAAAACAGTTCTTCTAAATTAAATTGTTATGAAAAATATAAACCAGTTTATGTATCTTTTGCACCAGTGCTGGAGCAGAAATTTGCCAGAAACCTATCATGAACCTGAAGCCGGATTCCAGTGTTGTTTGAGTGACAGTCAATCCTAGAATGTACTAGTTGAAAGGTGGGAAAATGTTTGGACATTATTAAATCTTTGTGCATCTTTTGGTGTGGATTACAGGACGCTTCACACGACACTTCAATATTGTATCTATCCATTCTTTTGAGGATGACATATTATCCAAGATTTTTACTGCAGTTGCGGATTGGCACTTCAGCAAAGACTTCGAGCCTGTGTTTCTAAGGTGATGTGAGAGAGATACTCCCTGTAACATCTTTGGCATGTTTTCTCCAGTGGTTTCTCTGCAGAGTTAAAATTGTATTTCTTTTCCTTCTTAAGGCTAGGCAAGATAATGGTTCAAGCAACAATGGAGATTTATAAAATGGCTGTTGATAATTTTCTCCCCATTCCTTCCAAATCCCACTATATCTTTAATCTACGGGATTTTTCCAGGGTTATTAAAGGAGTGTTGCTCTGTCCACACACTCATTTGCAAGTAAGTTGTATTTTAATTATGTTGCTGTAAGAAAGAGCAATAGAAAAATATAAGTGAATTTATAGCATCAGTAAAAAAAAAATCTCAAAATACATGAACTGTATTTTCAATAGGTTTATGATGTCTACCATCAGCATAGTCCCTGAACACTTTGCTACTTTCTGTCTTTGATTAAGATGGCTGTCATATGTTAATAATCTTTATTTGTACTACAGTTGCACCCAGAGGTCCAGTACTCATCTGTAAGAGCCTGTACATCACATCAGACAGTGCCTTCTCTTGAACTTGCAAACTAAACATAGAAGAAACAAACATGGGAAAATGTCAATATCTGATTTAGAACTGGCAGGTTCAGACTGAGTGAGTTTGCCTGTTGTCACAAACTCCAAACAAATGCTCATCCTTCAGTTGTTTTCATCTATTTTCAGTAAAATGGCAGGTTAAATTGGTATTAAAAGGTTTATTTTTGTTGGGGAAATGCTTTTATTACAGAAGCAGAACACAACAGTTTTGGGCACAGCTTGGGTTAGCACCCATGAGCCGTATCTCCATTTTTTGGAAAGATTTTATATTTGCTTTATGTTGGAAAGGTATGATACAATGAAGAGAAATATTTTGTTGTAAGAGTCACAGTTTGTATTGGCAGGAAGGACAAAATGGCAACTAAGATAGGAAACCAGTTAAGCTAGCAGATGCTGAGCCATGTGCTGAATGGCTTGGAATTGAAAGATTCCCACTGAGTTTAGTACAAGACACAGCAGGATCCATATGGACATTTCTTTCCCTTTGTCTTCAAACAAATCCTGCCTGAGCTAAATCTACCTGTTTTCTTGTATATACATTTTCAGAATGAAGATAAACTGATCAGACTTTGGATTCATGAGGTATACCGAGTTTTCTATGATCGCTTAATTGATGAGGAGGACAGGAAGGTATTCTTTCAGATGGTACAAGAGACAACATTAAATTGCTTCAAGCAGAGCTTTGATAAGGTATATGTTGGGTAGTGTACTGGGACCAAGGACGAGACTGATATATTTTCAGAAATACTTTGACATTACGACCACATTAATATTGGACACTTTGTGAATTATTTTGATCAACACAGTTTAAAAGTATGGATGTTCTCCTGCTCAGCATTATTACACATATTCTTAGTCAATATGAATTATATCAGAATGATTCATAACTTCAAAAGGATTCTGTTCAGAGGATTATCTCCAATAAATTTCTTTAACAGTATTTATCTGGGCTTTTGCTTAAGTTAATATTTGAATGAGCCAATGGTAGTAGGGGGTACTTTTCTGAGAGGTCTTTGAGTAACTTGTCTTATATTTGACATCAGAATTTCTCTGTGAAGTCTGCGTTGTGGAAACTTGTATGTCACCTACTGCACGTTCTCCATTTAGGTGTCTTTTTGTGGTTTGCTTTTTTCTTCCAGCCTAAGGTGAAAACTAGAATAGCTGGAAAACAGCACTTCCCATAGTGTTACTACTATGTAGATAAAAATGTTTATAACTTCAAGAAAAATAATTCTCTAGTAGGATTTTGAGTTATTTTAATTTGAATTATCTGATTATTCTTGTCTTTTCTGTAGTTGTTGGGTCATCTCTCGCCTACTGGAAAAATCTCTGATGATAATATTCGCAACCTGTTCTTTGGAGACTATTTGAAGCCAGATAGTAATGTAAAAGTATATGACGAAATCACAGACTTAAAGCAACTGACAACAGTGATGGAATACTACCTTGAAGAATACAACAACATCAGCAAAGCACCAATGTCCTTAGTCATGTTCAAGTTTGCTATTGAGCATATCTCCAGGATATGCAGAGTATTGAAACAGGATAATGGGCATCTGTTGTTGGTGGGGATTGGTGGGAGTGGTCGACAAAGTGCTACCAAGCTAGCCACCTACATGAATACCTTTGAACTCTTCCAAATTGAAATTACAAAGTCCTATGGAATCAACGAATGGAAAGAGGATGTTAAACGAGTAATGCTGAAAGCAGGTGTTGCTAACAAGAATGTGTCCTTTTTGTTCTGTGATAATCAAATAAAGGATGAAGCATTTGTAGAAGATGTCAACATGCTTTTAAATACTGGTGATGTGCCTAATATCTTTGCAACAGATGAGAAAGCTGAAATTGTGGAGAAGATGCAAGGTGCTGCAAGGATGGAGAAAAGAAAAATAGAAGCCACTCCCCTTGCTATGTACAATTTCTTTATTGAAAGGGTGAAGAAAAATTTGCATATTGTCTTAGGTGTGTTATTTCAATATGTCTTCTCTTAGGCACAGTTTTGCTTCTTCCTAACTGTAAACAATCTTATGTAGTAATAATGGTTTATTTTTATTTCTAGCCATGAGTCCTATTGGAGATGCATTTCGTAATCGATTACGGATGTTCCCTTCACTGATAAACTGCTGCACTATCGATTGGTTTCACACCTGGCCTACAGATGCTTTGGAAATGGTTGCTAACAAGTTTTTAGAGAATGTTGAGCTTGAAGATGACATTAGAAAAGAGTATGAGATTATCAATTAAGAAATATATAAAGTATATATTTGTTCACTTTCCCCTCACACCCCTAACATTCTTGGTCAGTAAACTGTCCTTATAAATGAACAAAGCTAAACCAAGTCTGGAATTTCACTGCAAGTCAAAGATACCTAGATGTATGTTCTGATGTTTCTGAAAATCAGGGCACTCTTTGAAAGGAATCTAAAATATTTATTGTATTGGTGAAGAAACAATTCTTCCTTCACTAATGCTAAGCTTAAAATATTTTATTCATAATTAGTGGCAAAAAGATTGTATTTTCATAGTAATGTGGAAACATTTTCTCTAGGGTTGTGGCAATGTGCAAATATTTCCAAGAAAGTGTGAGGGAGCTCTCAGACAGCTATTATGCTACACTGCAAAGACACAACTATGTGACACCAACTTCATACCTAGAATTGGTTCTTACCTTTAAGACTCTGCTGAATAGTAAAAGGCGAGAAGTTGATTCAATGAGAACTCGCTATCTTGCAGGACTTCAGAAACTTGACTTTGCATCTTCACAAGTGAGTTTCAGATAAAAGCACTGGCTATGTACCATATGCCTACTTTAGTTTGGGGTCTTGTATAAGCTGATTAAAATTTAGAAAAATAAAACTGATTAAATTCCCTCTGCACTGTTATTGATCATTTTCTATAGAAAGCCATCAGCAAGAGTTAGATTAATGTTTGATATGTCAATTTGGATTATAGTAGGTAATAGCTAATGAAATTGATAGTACTCATTAAATGCTAATAAACCTAACAAGTTCCTTGATTTTCTCAAAACCTTATATGGAGAATCCATGCATCTGGTTCCTAGTACCTTTCAAAATATGGGAGAAGTTGAAGAAGTTGGAAGAAGTTATAGGACATAATTATTAATAAATATTCCTGAGTAGATTCCCAGTTGGTTCCAGATGAATTAACGCACTTTTTCAACCAATATGGTCTTGGGACCGATCTTTCCAAGATGTAAAGTAAAGGGGTTTCCAAATAATTGCTGGCTGAAGAACATTCGACTTGCAGCTGTTGCTGTCACTAGTTTTCCTTCCAATATTGGAGTTCCAAGTACTGAAGCTAACTGACTGACTGTAAAAAAATTACAGCTAGTATTTCTCAATATTGCAATTAAGTAGGTCATAAAAAGGGCAAGTGTGTTGCATAAGTGATAAGAAAATGCTTTTAGAAAATCTTTTTAGTTAAATTAAGGATCTTTCAGTAAAAATAGGCTGGAGAACTATTTTAATTATTAACTTAGATCAAATGTCCCTTTGTAGATTTTGTTAAATCAGTGTCTCGCAGTCTTCTTTAGACATCAGGATGTGAAAGGTGCGTGATGTTTGCGCAAATACTTTCTTAGTTTCCCTGTTATGTTCAATCAGGTTGCAGAGATGCAGAAAGAACTAACTGCTCTTCAGCCTGAACTGATTCAGACTTCTGCAGAAACAGACAAAATGATGGTCCGGATTGAAAAGGAAACAACTGAAGTAGACGCAAAGAAGAAACTAGTTTCAGCAGATGAACAAGAGGCTAATGAAGCAGCAGCTGTTGCTCAAGCCATTAAGGTAGTGTACAAGGGCCTGAGCCTGGAGTATGAGCATAATGGGTTCTGAGTCTTTCTAAATAAATGGGAGTTGTGATGGTGTGTTAATGGGATGATCAAGCTCTTAAAGTGATATGGTTGCAAGTTATGACAAGATTCGTTAGCTGTTTGCAGTGTGACTGTATCTCACAGTACTGCACAGCTTTCCTTTCCAGTTCACATCCCAAAAGCTATGTAGCTTTTTCTCCTCTACTAATATATTCTCGTTCTCAAGAGATTCTGTGATGAGCTTATACTGCTTCCAGGCCCAAAGTCAGTTTGCTTACGGTTAGCTGAGATATTTGGCGTAGTGCTGCATGGAGCTCTGTTAGGCATAACCTTAGAGAAATTGCCATTGCCAGGTGCCTGTAGCACATAATTTTCCTTGGGAAGCTGCAAGATTAACTCACACTTTTATGCTGACTTTTTTAAACTGGAAATGTCACTGATAGGGAATTACTGAGACCTGAGCATGCAATAAAGAATTTAAGATGCAAGTATATATTTTTTATCTGATTAGCACTATAAGATTTAACTAAGATCAGCTGTTTCCAACCTGTATTTTAATTCTTGTCAGAGCAGAGAGACTTTCATCTTTTAAGTTTGCTTGGCTTTTTCAGCTCTCCGTTCAGCTTTAGAAGGTACTAATTTCTGTACAAACCTTTCCTCTTTAAAATGCACAGACAAATTGTGAAAGTAGTTTTCTTTCCCAGAAACACAATGTTGTGAAGAGACTACTAGGTACAGGCTTCTGCCCAATGTCTTAACAGGATGAATGTGAAGGAGACCTTGCTGAGGCCATGCCAGCTTTGGAGGCAGCGCTTGCAGCTCTTGATACCTTGAATCCTTCAGACATCTCTCTTGTGAAATCCATGCAAAATCCACCTGGTCCTGTTAAGCTTGTCATGGAGAGTATCTGTGTTATGAAGGGAACTAAACCAGAAAGAAAGCCTGATCCAAGTGGCACTGGTAATGAAGTGGTATTTGTAATCCCTGCCATGGGAATGCTTCGGGTGCTGCTGTGTTGTACAGCATGAATACATCCATGTGCACTAAAAGCGCATTTTGTTAGTGACGCTTACACTGAATACCTGAGCTGCTTCTGCCATTGTAAAACTGCTTTTGCCTGACACTGTTGTACAAGCTTTGTAACTATGATCCCAATCACCAACATAAAATCATCTCTTCAACTTGATTTGAACTGATCTTGAGATTTTAATTGCTTTGAGGAAGCAGGAGGCAGAATTCTAGCTGTACCTCTGACATAGGTCATTGCTCTAACAAGCGCTTTCTCTGTGGATTGTGTTGTTATTATGGGATTGCATGGGAATTGTTAGGTAGGAGAATAAAGAGACCTTTTTGTATTGTTTTTCTTCTACTTTGTGTCCCACAGTTCAACTCCATAATTGAAAATAAGTATTCTATAAGTGTATTTCATTTGAAACCATCCTACCTAGGTTAGAAAGAAATGCTTTCACATAGTTGCTGATGTATCTGATAAACTAGGTTAAGAAGATTATAGTAATTTGTTTCCCTTATTTTGCTTGTTTGATTTTGAATTAATTATTTCTAAATAATAAATATTACATAGGTTAGTGATGTGGAAATTTCTGTATGAATTTCTTTAGGTAATGATTTTCCCAAACTACTTAATAGTGGTTGCTTCATTAAATTCCATCATTAATGTTAATTATTCATGTTCTCTTTCAAGTAGTTTTTTTCTGTGTGAACATACATTTTTTTATGCCTGATTTTAGTATTATTTGCAATACAGGTAAAATGATAGAGGACTACTGGGGACCATCTAGAAAGATGCTTGGAGATCTGAAATTCCTTGAGAGCTTAAAGAATTATGACAAAGACAATATTCCTCCTGCTGTAATGAAGAGAGTTAGAGAGAGATTTATTGATCATCCAGATTTTCAGCCAGCTGTCATAAAAAATGTCTCATCTGCCTGTGAAGGACTATGCAAGTGGGTGCGAGCCATGGAGGTATATGATCGTGTTGCAAAAGTCGTTGCCCCAAAGCGCGAGCGTTTGAGAGAAGCAGAAGGATTATTGGACATTCAAATGCAAAAGCTAAAAACAAAACAAGCAGAACTTAAGGAGGTAGTTGACCGCCTCCAAGCTCTGAGTGATGAGTTTGACAAAATGAATGACCGGAAAAGAGAATTAGAAAATAATATTGAACTGTGTTCACAAAAACTTGTGAGAGCTGAGCAGCTAATTAGTGGTCTTGGTGGAGAAAAAGACAGGTGGACAGAAGCTGCACGATTATTAGGAATTCGGTACAGAGACCTTGTAGGCGACGTGTTGTTATCATCAGGAACTGTGGCTTATTTGGGAGCCTTTACTGTTGATTACCGCCTAAAATGTCAAAATCAATGGCTGGTCCTGTGCAATGAGAAGAACATTCCATGCTCCAGTGATTTTAGCTTAAGTAATACGTTAGGGGATCCAGTCAAAATCCGTGCATGGCAGATTGCTGGATTGCCAGTTGATTCTTTTTCCATTGACAATGGCATAATTGTTTCTAACTCAAGAAGATGGGCTTTAATGATAGATCCTCAAAGACAAGCTAACAAATGGGTTAAAAATATGGAGAAAACTAACAAGCTGTCAGTTATCAAATTATCTGACCCACATTATGTGAGGACATTAGAAAATGCGATTCAGCTTGGAACACCAGTTTTGCTAGAAAATATTGGTGAAGAGCTAGATGCTTTCATAGAACCCATTTTATTAAAACTAACATTCAAACAACAGGGAGTAGAATACATGAAATTAGGGGAAAATATAATTGAATATTCAGGAGATTTCAGGTTTTACATAACAACCTGCTTAAGAAATCCTCATTATCTTCCTGAAGTGGCTGTGAAAGTCTGTCTCCTCAACTTCATGATTACACCCTTGGGTCTTCAGGACCAACTTCTTGGAATTGTGGCTGCAGAGGAAAAGCCTGAGCTAGAGGAAAAGAAAAACAAATTGATTATAGAAAGTGCAGCCAATAAGAAACAATTAAAGGAAATAGAAGATAAGATCCTGGAGATCCTTTCTAGTACAGAAGGAAACATTTTAGAAGATAAAACAGCAGTTAATATGCTATCATCATCTAAAGATTTATCTGAAGAAATCTCTGAGAAGCAAAAAATTTCTTCTGTAACCGAGATGCAGATAGATTATACTCGAATGGGGTATAAGCCAGTTGCTGTTCATTCAGCTATTGTCTTCTTCTGTATCTCTGATCTGGCAAACATTGAACCTATGTACCAGTATTCATTGATTTGGTTCATTAACTTGTATATTCAGTCTATTGCTAAAAGTAAGAAGAGTGAAAATCTAGAAGAGAGAATTAAAAATATAACTGATCATTTCACCGTAAGCATCTATAATAATGTCTGTCGTTCACTGTTTGAAAAGGATAAGCTGTTATTCTCCCTCCTTCTGACAGTAGGCATTATGAAGGGAAAATCCCAAATGGATGAAGAGGTTTGGCATTTCCTACTGACAGGAGGTGTTGCTCTTGATAATCCTCACCCTAATCCAGCTCCAGATTGGCTGTCTGACAGATCATGGGCTGAGCTTGTACGTGCATCTAGTCTGACAAACATGCAGGGACTAATGGAACATATAAGAGAGAATTTATCAAAGTGGAAACTAATATATGACTCTGCAAGACCCCATAAAGAAGCCTTCCCAGATGCCTGGAACACACTGATAGGATTAGATCGCTTGGTTCTTCTCAGATGTTTGAG
Source organism: Upupa epops (assembly GCA_013397515.1). Taxonomy (NCBI): domain Eukaryota; kingdom Metazoa; phylum Chordata; class Aves; order Bucerotiformes; family Upupidae; genus Upupa; species Upupa epops. The sequence goes on along the minus strand of VZRI01009407.1, from coordinate 23,789 downwards.
ACCTGACAAAATTATTCCAGCAGTGCAGGAGTTCATTGTGGAAAATATGGGAAGAACATTTATTGAACCACCTACTTTTGATCTTGGAAGAAGTTACAGTGATTCAAATTGTTGTGTCCCTTTGATTTTTGTATTATCACCAGGTGCTGATCCTATGGCAGGTGAGATTGGGAGAAAAAACTATTTTTTAAATCTGGTTACATGTCACTGTGAGTAATAACACTGTAGGGCCCTTCATTTATCTTTAGAGTACAATACAGCAATGATGGAATATCAAACATTTGCATCTGTCCCTAAGGAATGGTAATAAAAATTGCTAGAGGATTGAATGAATGCAGCAGTGATGAAATGCCTAGTTATCTTAGGATCAATTCAGGGATCTAACAGCTTGTGACATCCAGACCAGTTAATAATTTAGGCTTGTGTTTCAGTGCTCTCAGTGGGTGTTTGGGACTTGCCCCAGCCGTGTTGCAGTTCATCTCTAACTAATTAAATTATGTATATGACCACACTTAAAAACACATCTGTTAAATGTCCTTTAAAAAATAACCTCACAGATTATTTTTAAACCTGGTTTTCTGCCCAAAGAATTGTAGTATGGAGTCGTACTGTAAGGATATACTTCCAGAAAGTACTGGTTTTAATGACAAAGCTAGAGGGTTATTTTTAACCACATCTAAACTTCCAATGTACAGTTCAACCCCCATGAAAACTGTACCCATATAATATATAAAGTTTTGGTGTAGGGTTTTTTAGTATTACTTTATACTCTTAACTTTTAGAATATGCCTCAGAAACACAGTGGCTGATACAGCATTTGGTACTTCTGGTATTGTTTTTTTTAATTAAGTAAAAGAGTTGTTTACTTTTGCCTGTTTAATTACATTTTACATTATAAAAGTGATGAATATAATATAGATCTGCTTTCTAACAGACTTTGTCTTTGCATGTGTGAAACTTGCTGTTGTAGGTTTGCTAAAATTTGCCGATGATGTTGGCATGGGAGGCACATGCATTCAAACGATTTCACTTGGACAAGGACAAGGCCCAATAGCAGCAAAAATGATTTATCAGGCTGTTATTGATGGAACCTGGGTAGTGTTACAAAACTGCCATCTTGCAACTAGCTGGATGCCTGCTTTGGAAAAAATCTGTGAGGAGGTTATAGTGCCTGAGAATACTGCTGATAAGTTCAGGTAGGAGCTTTAATACTTGGCTTTTTCTAATGGGAGTATTTCTTGTTTGCTCAAGTTACTAGTAAAAAGAAACTAAGCATGAACAACTAAGTATAACATTAGTATTGTTTCTGTGCATCTAACTAGGACATCATCTTCTATATCTGTCATATGTCATCTAATTTATGCCTGCACTTTAGAACAAATTTAGATGTTACCATAGTTAACAAATAATAAAAATTAGTCTTCTGCAGATCTATGTTGAGGATTTGTTAGTATTGATGATTTCTTGATAATGTGCTTTTGAAATTTCTTTTCAGGTTGTGGTTAACTAGTTATCCATCAGAAAAATTTCCTGTTAGCATCCTCCAGAATGGCATCAAAATGACAAATGAGCCTCCAAAGGGAGTTAGAGTGAACCTTCTTCGATCATACCTTAACGACCCCATCTCTGACCCTGTGTTCTTTAGCAGCTGTCAAAAGCCAGAAATATGGCAAAAACTGCTGTTTGGCCTTTGCTTTTTTCATGCCATTGTGCAGGAAAGGAAGAACTTTGGCCCACTGGGTAAGATTTAGGCTATTTTACAGGTTGTTTCAAAAATATAGTAGTTTTGAAAGGCATTATAAAGGAGCCTGTCTGTAAAAGACAGTATTATTTTTATACTACAGTAATTAATTGTACATTATTCTATTAGAATAATGACAAGAGTACAACCTGTGTTGCACTCTCTTAATGAAATTTAAAAGCTGTTTCAGAGATTCTTATTCAGGGAAAGTTAGTCTTGAAGCTAATGAAAGTATTATCCCAGAGGAGAACTAGAAAGATGCAGTCTTCCAAGTAAATACATTATACAGTAGTTACATTACTAAGCAGGTCTATGTTCTGCTGAAGGTAAAATACAATTTTGCAGGAGCATGTGATGCCAAAATACCTCTGTGAGTGTTGTAATTATATAGAATGATGGTAATAGTACCTTAGGATACAATTTTATTATGGATTCATATTGTCCCTTGTGTAATAAACAGTCTTGTAGATTCTAGGGCTGCTTCTAAGTACTGTCTGGCAACTGTCCTCTTCAGCTCTGTAGCAGCAGTATAGTACCAATACTATCAATGCCCTGGGCATGGCTATCAGTACAGTGCACCGTTGCCCTGTATGTCTTTTCTGAATTGAACAGGTTGGAATATTCCATATGAGTTCAGCGAATCTGACCTCAGAATAAGTATGCAACAGATCCAGATGTTTCTGAATGAATATGAAGAAATCCCATTTGAAGCTCTGACATATCTAACAGGTACAGGCATTAGAAACTCTTACGTATTAGCTTTGCTAAAGCACTTTAGACTGGTACAGTGTTAAATTTGACAATTTGAGTGGATTCCATTCCACATACAGGCAAGTTGGAACACAAACGTACAGATGCCATTGTCGTCTTGGCTCATACTAGTACTCCAGCAAACCTCCTGGCCTTTTTTTGACAGATACCAAGTGAAAATGTCAGTGTCCTCTGTTTCATGTTTGTTGATCAGTATAATCCTGACACAGTTAGCCCTTACAGTGTACTACAGGATGTGATAATACTCATCAGTTTAAAGCAGAAGGTGTTGACTTGTGTAAATATTTTTGTTTCTGTGGCTATTAAATTCATTTTCTCCAGGAAGATAGCTTCTTCTTGGCTCCTCCTTTTTCAATCTTACAAAGGTCATTCCTGATCTTTCCTATAAGATTCTTATAAGAATATCAAGTAAAAGAGCTGTCATTTAAAATATGAAATTATTTACTGTGCTATGAGTAGCAGTTTCCCAGACCAGCTAATTAAAGTTCCTTAAAGCTTTCATCGTCAAGGCCCATAATTTCAAAGGTGTTCAAGTGCCTCATTTTCATTGAATTGGCTGGAGTACAGGACATAAGAAAATTTGAAAATCTGGAGATTTGGAACTACAACTCACTGGAGTACTACGTTATTGCAAAACAGTTATTTGTTCGTTGACAGTTTTTCATCGTGGTTATCTTTATCTTTTCCCAGGGGAATGTAACTATGGAGGTAGAGTAACAGATGACAAAGACAGGCGTCTTCTCCTGTCCCTTCTTTCCATAGTCTATAACAAAGATATACAGCAGGACAAGTATATGCTTGCAGCTGGAGAAGACTACTATATACCACCACATGGTCCGTACGAGGTGAGAAGATAATAGGTGTTAAATTTTCTTGGAGTTACTGGAAAACATCTTCACTGTACTTTGATGTGCCAAATGCAACAAATACAACATAACAAACATAAGATCAAAAAGCTGTGCCAGAATATATATATATGTATGAAATATGCATCTGGTGATTAATCTTACACACCACAATGGGGAGGTAGTGATTATCCAGTATTCTGTTGTTTGTTGATGCAAGGCATCACTCCTGTGCAGATTTACATAACAGTTCTAGAAAGCCAATAGGAGTCAGGCTTTATGAATTTATAGGGTACCTGTGCACCCTCTTGCAACCACTTTTGCCTTGAAAGAAATAATCAAGATGAGGGGGTAGAATAGCAGGTATATACTCAATTTTCATCCCCTTTTTCCTTTATAACATCTGCACAGAGATAATTAATATGCTCAAACCCCACCTATTTCTGTAGCCTACAGTTGTAGGGGTGATACATTCATCCCTCACCCACCCTCTTCTGTGACCTTTCCTGAGTTCCATGTAGATTTCTGATGTGCATTCCTTTATGGTGCTTTCTTTTGCTACTTCCACAAGGATGGTAAGAAAAGTTTCTCAGCTTCTTTCACAGAATCACTGAATTGTCTAGACTGGAAAAGACCTTCAAGATTATCAAGTCCAAACATTAATCGAACTCTGCAAAGGCCGCTGCTAAACCATAGCCCTTAGCTCCATATCTACATGACTTTTAAACACATCCAGGGATGGTGATTGGACCACCTTCCTGATGACCTTTTCAGTAGAAAAGTTTTTCTTAATATCTAACCTAAACTTTCCCTGGTACAACTTGAGGCCACTTCCTCTTGTCCTATCACTTTGGATCATTCAAAACCTTTTAGTTTGTGGACTGAGTCAATTCCTGGACGTGTTTAACTGGGAACTAATTTGTTTGATTGTAATGGGAAGGTTCTGTCCAAGTTGGATTTACTGATTGTTTATGAGTATATCAGTGTAGGATTTCTGGTATTAAAATGTTTTTTTTACAGTCTTATATTGAATACATACAAAGTTTGCCAATTACAACACACCCTGAAGTATTTGGACTTCATGAAAATGCAGACATCACCAAGGATAACCAGGAGACTAACCAGCTTTTCCATGGAGTGCTCCTGACTTTGCCTAGAGAAGCAGGGGGAGGTGGCAAGACCCCTCAGGTAACTGCGGAAGAAAGGTGCCTTTTCCTGTCATACCCTAGGTCTGAGAGTAATCCAACACTCTCATCATGGTGCTGTGATATTGTGAGTAGATGTGAATGTCCCTAGAAGAATGTTAAATACAGAAGATGACCTAATGACTTTGAATTCAAACAGGTCAAAACATATAACCCCATGTGGATGAGTAGAATACAAAACTTGAATATTTATTTTGTATTTTGTGTTTCGAAGTAACAGTAAAGTGCTTCAGTCATGAATTGCTGGTAGAGCACAGTTAACAGTTGCAGTTAGTAAAGCACCTCAAATCACATCTGTAGACAGTTTTAAACTGTGACATTTAATTCCAAATTTCATTGATGAAGGTTCATGCACTGGCCTGACTTCATCCAGTAGTGGTGGTATCACCATCCCTGTCATTCTCACTAGGGAACAGATTCCAGAGTGCCAGGAAATTAAATCATTCAGCCATCAGGCAAGTTATGTAAGTCCATTAGAGGCAAAAGTTATCTTTCTGGTAGAGTAATGGCATTTCCAGTCTGTTTATTACTTATTGAATGCTTGGGTTTTGAAATACAATGCTTTGCTGCCTCTTGGCTGCTACAGTTTCTAGAGTCACAGGTATCCAATTATTCTGTGACTTAGGTAGTACAAAGTAAGAGTCAGTTCGGCAGAATGGTGGTTATACAGAAAAGATGTAAAGTTTATAGTGTTTTGTGAAATTTATTGAATAAAAATAGGTGTCAAAAATTCCTCATTCACTGCAAACTTATGATTTCAGGAAACTGTTGAAGATTTGGCACAGGACATCCTAGCCAAATTACCAAGTGGCTTTGATGTTGAAAATGTTATGAAAGTATACCCAGTACTCTATGAAGAGTCCATGAATACAGTTCTTAGGCAAGAACTAATTCGATTTAACAGGTATGGCCCAGTGGCTTGCATAGAGATGAACTATCCATTCGTAAGCCTTAAACATGTACAAACCTTTGCAATAAATTGTTTTTAACAGGATAGATTCTGCTTTGGATGAAACTTTTAAAAACATTTGAAAATTGTAGCTGACTACCTGAATATAGTCTCTATATTCTTGGAGTATAAATTTAAATGGGATTTGTGCTTGTTGTGTTGAAGTAGGGCAGACTGTTTTATTAGGTCATACCCACAACCCAGTATTCACAGCACACTATGGTAATTGGTGTTACAATCTTTAAAGCCCTTGTCACTTGATTTCCTTTATCTAGAATGGGAATTCTCATGCTCTTTCATTACTCTCTGTGTGTTTTTCCTGTGCTTTTCCAAAGGTAAGCAAGGCTTTGGTTAACTATAGGAGAGACTAAAAATTTCTGACAGGATGTTTTCCAACTTTGATTAGCCCTTTGTTCAAGTCTCAGGCTGTTCAGCCTGGAGGAGACTCAAGGGAGATCTTACAGTAGCCTTCTATTATCTGAAGAGGGCCTACAGGAAAGCTGGGGAGGGGCTGTTTCCAAGGGCTTGGAGTGGTAGGACCAGGGGTAGTGGTTTCAAGCTAGAAGAGGGTAGATTTAGACTGGAAGACAGGAGGAAATTTATCGCAATGAGGGTGGTGAGTCACTGGAACAGGTTGCTCAGGGAGGTTGTGGATGCCCCCTCCCTGGAAGTGTTCAAGGCCAGATTGGATGGGGCCTTGAGCAACCTGCTGTAGTGGGGGTGTCCCTGCTCATGGCAGGGGGGTTGGAACTAGATGATCTTTAAGGCCCCTTTCAACCTGAACCATTCTATGAATCTATGAATAAGTTGTATGCAGAGATCTCTAGCTAGATGGTAAGAAGTAATCAGTGAGATGGGCATTTCTTTTTTTTATCTTTAGGCTTACTGGAGTTGTTCGAAGCAGCCTCATTAATTTAGGCAAAGCCATTAAAGGCCAAGTATTGATGTCATCTGAACTTGAAGATGTTTTCAACAGTGTGCTAATGGGAAGAGTACCATCAATGTGGGCTGCAAAATCCTATCCATCACTGAAGCCACTGGGAAGTTATGTGTCTGATCTCCTTTGTCGTTTGGACTTCTTCCAGGTGTGCTAAACTGAGACTGACAGGTCTAAGGAGTTAAATGTGTATCAGTACTGTCGTTGCTCAGCAGTAACCTTATGGCTTCAGATTCTGCACTACTTGCACATACACATGCACAATATACACTGGGTTAACAGCACTGGAGTGAGCTGGGCAATTGCTCAGCAAGTTGAGTTGGGACTGCTGCTTTCAAGACTGTAAAAGAGGGCATATTGATAAAAGTGTCCAAATTCAACCATTTTTCTTTTTCCTTACTGCCTAGTATCTAGACTTTCCAAAGGGTGCTTATGCTACTTTATGCAATTTCTTTCTGAGTAGCATTGCATTCTCATTGTGTCAGAATGAGTGGTTATTTTTGTGGTTATGATAAATACATTATTTCTGTGATTTGTTGTCTCTGAAAAATACAGACCTGATGGCCCATCATCCAGAGGGTCTCATTAAGTTTTAAATCCCATTGTGCTGTTTGAGTGTGTCTGAGAAGACACAGCATTTCTTCTGAATTGATGCAGTGAGGTATGAGCAAATGTATTTTTTTCTTACATTTGTTTTCTTTCTCCATTTTCAGGAGTGGATCATCAATGGACCACCCACAGTCTTTTGGCTCTCAGGATTCTTCTTCACTCAGTCTTTTTTGACTGGTGTTTTACAAAACTATGCCAGAAAACACACCATCCCAATTGACCACATCGGATTTGAATTTGAGGTAAGAAAATGCAGAGGAATTTTGGTTTTCTTGATTAGCTTGAAACATGTTGTGGGTCAGCAAGAAATAGTTTTCAAATGAAGAGATTTTATTTAAAGGAACAGTTTAAGACTGTCATTTGTAGGATCTAATGAACTACAGATAAAAATAAAGTCAAGCAATGGTTTAATCATTCTAGGTGATGAAACAGGAGCACACAATGGTGAAAATACCAGAAGACGGGGCTTATGTGAGAGGCCTTTTTTTGGAAGGGGCACGATGGGATAGAGAATCTTTGGTAATTGGAGAATCATTTCCAAAAATCCTTTATGATCCTTTGCCCATAATTTGGCTGAAGCCTGGAGAAAGTTCCAGATTTCTTCATCTGAACATCTACTCATGCCCTGTGTACAAGACAAGTGCAAGAAGAGGTGTTTTATCCACTACTGGCCACTCAACCAACTATGTTCTCTCAATTGAACTCCCATCAGACAAGCCCCAGAAGCACTGGATAAATCGAGGTGTGGCAGCACTCTGCCAGTTAGATGATTGAGACTATGCAAGTCAAAGCACTCATGTTTTATTATTAAAAGATATACTTTAGTCTGCAATGGCTGTGTGGGTTTTGTTTGCAGCAGCATTTCATGCTGACTTCAAAGCTGCTTTCAAATTCATTTGGTTTTCATCCATTATCAGTGTCTGAGCAAGAGTGAGTGAAAATAGAAGACTGGTCTGGCCTTTATCTAGAAATAGAGCAACATACAGAACTCCCATCACATCTGATAGCTACTGTCATAGGGCTTTTTTGTTTTTTTTTAATAAAATTGGTCCCAAAGTGTTTTGCTGATCATTTTAATTGGAATCTAATCCACAACTGTTACAAATAATACTCTGTGGATTTGCCTGCCACTTGTGTGTCCCAGGTGTATATAGGGCAAGGAAGGAAGAGATGAGAATAGTCTATTGTCAACATGTAAACCAATTCTTGGCTAGAATGAATTGACACAGTTGTCTTATAAAACTATAGTAATTGACACTTGAAGACGTACCTCAGAATTTCCATGGAAAAATTCTAGAGAGCACATGCACTGGGAGTCTGCCATTTCTCAGAGCAGTATGTTTGTCTCCCAATTTTTAAACTTGTATTATTTCAGTATTTTTTACCCACATATCCAAGATGCCTGATAAATGTAGCTGCTTCCTTTCTCCCATAGCCTCACTTTGCTTCCTCATCTTACCCTCTTGCATGTTGGACTAATAACCATCTAAACTTTTGTACTTGCTTAAGCCCTTTCATCAGAGAAGCTCAAAGTAGCTTGCAAACAAATCAAAACAGCGTAAACATCTTCAAAGAGCTGTGCAGTCATTAACTAATCCCCACAGCATGCCAAGAAGGTACTAAAGATGCACCATTAGACTTGTTGTGTACACAGTACAAGAAGAGCACAAAGATCAAGGCAAATATTTTAAAAACCCTCTGCATGAGCATCCACTAATTTGGGGTCTTGTTTTTTGTTGTTTGGTTGTTGGGGTTTTTTTCATTGCCCAAATTGCAAGTTTTAATGACTTGCTCGAGGCCTCACGAAGTTAGGGATGTAGCTATAATTCAGCAATTCCTAGTACTCTGCTAGAATCATTAAGTGATGCTGCTGCAACTCATTAAACTTGTGGTTCTTGTCATAAGAATTGGACTGTTGTGTTGTGCTTATCTGCTGTAGGTAAAACCAGTGTTTATTATTGTTTTGTTAACCACTACTACTGAATACAGATACTAAAAAATATTAACGTTACAAATGGTAAAATACAGGTAGTCAAGAAGGGCTACAGGTATGTGGAGTTTTCCCATCCTTCTCCAGACAGCCCTCTAAATTAAGCCATTTGAAATTAAGATCCAAAATCACTATTTGCTAGCTAAATGACATTTTATGAGATAAATAACACTAAAGTTAAAAATAATAAATTAATTAAATTAATTAATTAAATTACAATGTAAGAAAATACTGTGGGATAGCTTGAGGGACAGATGTCTTTCTTGTTAGCACCCTATTTGAACAATCACTGATGGACAGTTTATTGAATTACTTGTTAGTGGTTCTTAACAATATATAGAGTACAATGTCCTTGTTACTGTGTTTTCTAAATGCTTCTTTTGTGTTAATGTTTAGATTTAAGACAAAAACATCTCCTAGAGTGTAATTAAAGATGTATTCCAAGCATTTGTAGATGTAACAAAAATATATATGTATGAGAGAAATTATAAAAGAGGGTTCATGAATTTGTTGCTTGTCCCTTCACCAGGGATCAGGCATGGCTGAGTTGCTTTAGCTGATGACTACTGAACTACATTATTTACTGGGCTGCCCTTGCTACTAGAGAAAAAGTAACAGAATTTACTGTTCAGGGATATCTGTTTCAGGTATTTTTCTGTGATTCTTTGAAATAAGCTTACCAGCACTATTTTCTGAGCACTGTCTAGACCTGTTAAGCTGGCTAAACATCAGCATTAAAAAACTGTCTTGGCTGAGATACATTTGAATAGAAAACAAAAACCAACAAACTAACAAGACATAATAAAAAAGTGTAAAATGTGGTAGAAATGAAGTACCTGGTATGAGTAGTATGACCACTCTTGGCTTTACAGGTTTAGGATTTCATTTCTTAATTAGAAAATTGCCTTACTAAACAAACCACAGTAACCACCAGTGATCATCAGAAATCCTAGATTCACAGCTTTGCTAATATCTGAAAGTAGATGGAAAAAGGTGCAGAATACAGGTATTACAGAGCAGAAAATTTTTTTCCTTAGAAATCCAGAGGCAGATTTTCAGCTAGATAGGCTATAAGACAGATAGGGTATTAATACATTTTCTTCAGATGAAAACCTTTCTCTTATCTGTACAAAATTCCATTTCCGAAACTATCTCTGTTGATTTTAACACTGTTGAGCTGTTAAAGGGAAAAACAGTAAAATACATGGCCCTGAATTCTCTGTAGGAGTTCCTGTAAACTGAACATCCAGAGGAGGGCCACAGGGAAGATGAGGGGACTGGAGCACCTTTCCTCTGAAGACAGGCTGATGGAATTGGGGCTACTCAGCGCATAGAAGAGAAGGCTCTGGGGGGATCTTATAGCAGCCTTCCAGTACCTGAAGGAGGCTACAGGACAGTTGGATTTTTTTCTGAGGGACTCTAGCGATCGGACAAGGTGGAATGGTATCAAGCTAAAGGAAGGGAGATTTATATTGGACATTAGGAAGAAATTCCTAACAGAGGATGCTGAGGCACTGGAACAGGTTGCCACAGAAGTTGTGGATGATCCATCCCTGGAATTGTTCAAAGTCAGGCTGGATGGGGCTTTAGGCAATGTAGTCTACTGAAAGGTGGCCTTGCACATGGACGAGGTCTGTAACCACATGATCTCCAAGACCCCTTCCAACCTAAGCCATTCTGATTCTTTGAATGTTTTGACTGTCAAATAAGTGACCATTCTGTCTGTGGATAACAAATGGGTATTTCTTATCTATTATCTGATTTAATTTCTGATGGACACATAGTATGGCTCCAAGTGAGTGAGGTCCAGGTTGCCCGATTTTCTGCAGATCTAAAAGGTGTTACAAGAACAAACTTGTTTTAGTAGGAAGACAGATCAGATAACATAATCCATGTTAACCTGTTTTACTTCTGTGATACTTCCTTTGGAATAGATTTGGTCACTGCTGCAGCTTAATCAGGGTTCACTCGCCCCAAGACGGTAACTGGGGGGGCACATTCAGTAAGTAGATGCTGAGTCCAAGTTTTTAAACAACTGTGTGCTTGCAAATTTTAATGTTAGTCTCATAGGCACATGGCTTCATAACTCACGTTACTAATAATGATGGTGTTGGGGACAGAATTTCCGGAGAGGAAGTGCTATTTAGACATTCGGGCCCATATCTTGTCAACAAATCACTATTGTATTGCCTACAAGTTAGCTTCGAGGAGAGTTCATGCAACTGACTCAGGACTTTTATTTCTAAAGAATATAAAAGTAATGTAATCTTTTAATTCTAAATTATTCTAAAGTATCTCCTGACTAATGTGGTAAATTGTATAGAGATAGGAAGTAAGAAGAGAGAAGGTGAATAAGAGACAGCTAAATAAGTACAGGACAGAGTGTACCCTGACTGAGTGCAGTGCATTGCAGACTTTGGGGATCTTGGAGGCATTTTAGGACAGCATCTTTCTGCAAGTACAGTTGATGTGTACGAATGACATGTATTGCACCATCGTTGGGATACTTCTTGACAGAAGTCTGGTCCTTGAAATTTCACACAAAGAATACCAGTTGAGATGCCTGCCTACCTGCTAGATTTTGTTGCAGATCTTTACTGGAACACCCTCAAATGGTAGTTTGCTGGCTTGACCTCCAAAAGCAAAGGACTCTGTGTAAGGCAGATTCTCTTTCCATACAAAGTTAAACTTAAGCTGTAAAAAGAAGGGGTTTATTCTTCAGACTTAATAAAACCAAAAGAGCTGATCTAATCCTTCCTTTAGGTGAACAACCTGAAGTTGTTGCACAGTCTTTGCCTTCTGGTGCTGGGCTGTAATGAAGATTGGGTACTACTTAATAATCTCCCGTACACTTATTTAAAAAAATTCATACACTATCTAGGATTTTAAAGCATCTCAAATAATGTGATGCTGTTACTGGCTTTTCAGTTAAGCAGGTGGATACTCATTTGAGACTTTTGAAAATCACTTATTTATACTTACCCTCAGAAAAAAACTCTTATTGTCATTTCAATTTGGTGTAAATCTGTCATTTTAGGATGTTCTTTTGAAGGTATCTACTTCTTATGGTATGTGCTCAGGAAAGAGTTGTGACTATACTGCAGATGGTAAACTCATTTACAGAACCGGTTATGCACCTGTTGAGTCATGGCATGGGTACCTTCATTACCCACATGAATGTTAACAATTAAGGAGGTTCAAATGATAGTTTAATGACAAAGAATGAGCCTAAGCTTCCATTCAGAAACCCTGTCTGCACATTTTTTTTTGGCTCAGTTGACACCTCTCTACACTGGTATGTCAGAACGAGGAGAGGAAAAGACTGTATTTGGACTTCTTTGAATGAAGGATTGAGCAGTGTATATAATCATGTTATTTTTTACTGTCTTTATTCCATCTCCTTTTTCCTAGGCTAAACTTTTGGTTTGTGTCTTCCCGGCACCAGTAAATTTGTGCAGCTCCCATTGACAGACAGAACAATATGTTTTTATATGGTACTTCCCACATAAGGCATTCCCAGGAAATAATTATATGGGAATAGGTACCTTAGTGGACTGTAGACATAAAGGGCAGTGAAAAATTGGGCTAGCCAGTATCTGTCATAATCACTCTTCTCATTGCTCCCTTGTAATTTCTCATCTGTATTTTTTTCCCATTCTTGGGGAAAGAACTGCTATTCAGTTCTGCATGTGAGTTTTATTTCTAAAGTAGGCAGTAATATTTCTTTGCCATTTTCTACTAGCATTGGGGGAGTTTAGCATGAGATAGAGAGCTCAGAAAATGAGATTTCACCAGGTTTGCCCACTTCAATAGGAAATAATATCACATTTTTCAAATCTGCTTTTCTGCCACCATTAATTTCTGGCTGGAACAGATTTCTACTTATACCCTCTGTCCTTAAGCAATTGTGGGCTGTGCTTATGTAGTCTTACAGAATAGTGTTACTCTCTTTCACAGCTTGATCCCATTGGTCCTGCTAGCCTGAAGGACAGAGGACTCCTCTAACATTCCTTAAGAGAAGTTGTACAAATCTGGGTAGAGCCAGAGGACTCAAAAGGAACCCAAATCATTGATGGTCAGCAAGGGGAAAATTAATTTTGTTTCACTTCTACTCATGAGGCACCTGTAAAACAGAAATACCCTTCTGACTTAAGAAACAGCTGTAGATATTTTCTTTTAATAAAGTTGGGATTCTGTCTGTAATATAAGCATTAAGAACCTAACACTGAAGTAACTGTTGGGAAGGCCAGGGTGCTGGTTATATTGAAGAGCTAACCATGTAAAAATGCACTGTGAAGACACCCAAAGCTTCTTGAGCTTGCTCCTACCCTGAAGGGGGGGGGGGTGTCAGTCAGTCCATACATAAGAACCTGATGAAGCCAACACTGCAATGGCTTACTCTGAGTTGTGTAATGGCATTCCAATCTTTGCATTTCACATCCACACCCTCTCCAATGAGAAGGGAAAATAAAAGCTTACATAGAGGCTCTAGGCAACTCCTCTGCAGTTTGCAAAAAGGACAAAGGAGTGGTGGCATTCCTGCTGTCACTGCTACGTCCATTTACAAGCAATACTTCATCATAAGGACACTATGAAACAGGAACTTTTCTCCAGGGACAACAGGCAGAGCAGATGTTCAATGAAATCACAGTATTCCCATTGTGTTCAGAGAAGCTCCTGGAGGCACTGTGTCTGTCTGATTCATCTGGACCTTAAGTTTTGCTTACCCTCATACAAGGCACTGCCTTGGATCACAACTGAGCACATACAATCCTCAAACCAGAGGAGAAGCCTGATAGAGATTAACAGAGTCTGAAAACCTGCTGCAGGTTGTCCTGATGTCAGAATGTCTGTATCAAACCTCACTCCTTGAAAAGTGTTACTTTTATTGATGAGTCAGTGGTTGAAAAGTCATAAATACTAGACCAACATTATCCATCCTGTGCAATGTATCAAGTAGCTTCTTGGCCTCAGGAAATGCGTGGGCAAGTGACCAAAACAGCTTCATATTTTTGCATAAAAATCACCTGGATTGCAGTCCACAGTTTAAAGGATATGATTACATATCCCATCTTAAATGATGGGTTATGAAACTTCATCATGAGATTTCAGGTAAATTGGCTTAGAAATCTTCCTTAACTTTTCCTGCTGTCGCAACATACGACCTTGTTTATGGGCAAGACCCATGGGAGGCAGATGAATCTGGAAAAGAAAATCCAACCAGTTAGGAAGATACCGAGAAGAAGAAGCAGGCATACATATGGACTAAGTTTCACTGAGTTTTAAACAGTGTCTTCGCCCTTTGGAGAAGGCAGATGTACTGTCTCAAACCAGTTTGTTAGATTTCTAGGAGGAGCTCTGTTTCAGAAGTACTGGTGTAATATTGCGTTAGTTGGACTCCTATGTGTCCTAGGCTTCAGTAACCTTGTTGTGTAGCTTGGTATCTGACTGTACTGATAAAATACTTGTTGAAATAGGACTGCTGACAATGTTCCAGAACACAAAGAGCGAGAAAACCCTAAAAAATTCTGGAGTAGATGCAGTAAAGAGTGGTGTGCTTTATTCATACTTATCTAATCACAAAAGAACCCTAAATGAAAGCCTGCCTTCTTATTATCATTATTATATATATATACACACACATATATATACACACACACACCGTATTACAATGCATAGTCAACGTTGTTGACTCCTCAAGCAAAAGGTGACAGAATCTTCCTTTAACTGATGGTGTCTTTATATTTCATGAGTCTGTTAGTGGGAGTCGCACAGTTATATACCCCCCTAAGTGACTGAAAAATGTAGGGGTTAGCAGTCAGATGTTACTGTTGCCGAGGCTGTCACCCTGTAAGATAGCTTTTTAGGTGCAAACAGTAGTAAAAGCACTGACCAAAGCAGCAATAGGGGCTTCTAGAATCTGAAAAACAATGATTATCCGGTTTATCCGAGAGCTGATGTAGGACTGATCTTTGGGGATTCTGAAGCCACTGCAGGCTTACATTTGAAGCCCATTGCTAGGAACACTGTTTTCCAGCTGTGTACTGTTTCTCTCTATATGGGGGAAAAAGAAAAAGCTATCTGTAAAACAGATGCAGTAAATGTATTCTAGGCAAGCATCTGAAGAGGATACAATTTAATTTTGACTATGACTGTCTTGGTAGGGAAACTATAGATGTGAAAATATAAACTAATCAACAGGCGTAAGTGCCTATGGAAAGCAGCATAAAGTTCTACAGACAGAAGTGACTGAGCAATGAGGAAACTATGTTGAATGGTGTAATAGAAGACTGCTGCAGCTTTCAGCATTTTGGCAATCTTGGAAAATGTTTTTTCTGTAGGAACAGAGTAAAAGAAGCACCAACATAGGTGTTTTGTGAGACCTGATTTATTGCAGGGAGAACAGTTACCAGTAATGTTAGCTATAAAAGTTATTATAGCTATGACAGATATAATTAATATTTTTATTCTCTCATTAGCTTTTAATATGTGGAAAGAGAAACAGTTTTGATTCCATTACCATCTTTTTCTACATTCACTGGTCAGACAAAACTGCCTGAGTATTCACAGACCTTGGAAGTTTAACTCCTGCAACTCTTTCTTTCCTGTTTCTCCCTTGACTTCTTGAGAAGCAATTAGCCAATGTACTGTGAAATAAGATAGATGGAGAATGTTCCAATACATACTCAGCCTATTTGGCTCTGATATACCACAGCATTTAAGTGCCAACTAATTTAAAACTGCAGTATGGTGGCAGTGAACTTGCAGTCCAGTGAAAACTAAGTGGACATAGCTGAAGGCTTTGTGATTAGACTTATACTTACAGGTCTCGGGTAGGGGATGTTGTAGTGAAGTCCCATTTCTATTCTTGCCTCACATTCTTCTATACATTGCTTAATCAACTTTGGATCTGTTACCTAAGATCAAACAAACAAGTGTTTTGAACAAGAACAGCAGTCGGCAACTGAAGCTCAAGTGTAAATGACGCACAGCCACGACTTTATTTGGTTTGTTTTGGCAATGCCAAGGATGTAGTGACTGTATTTTTCTCATCCATAAAAGGTTACATTAGCATTTGCCTTGACTCAACAGTTCTGGATATTAAGGCCCAGAGCCTGTCATGACTGAGAAGGAGGATTTTACCCAAACATGGTATTTTCTCTGTAAAGACAACAGGCATGTACGCTACTAATATACCCATGAAAAAAATTCCTCACTCATTCATCACTCTGCAAGGTAGCTAGAGGAGAAAGAAAAGAAACTCCTCAATCTAAATTCTGTTACCATCATATCCAGAAACTGTCTTTGAAGTAAAAAACATGATGCAAATTGTAATATTAATTTTTTTTATTTTGCATTACTTCAATTTAGTCCCAGACCAAAATGGGATAAAAATAAGTATTGTGATTTTGAATTACAAGGACCTTTGAAATGTCTTCATGGAGAAAAAAAATAAAGCGCTTCTTTTAAAAGAAGTGCCAATAATTGCTGATATGAAATATCCATGTAAGTAGCTACTGAGCTCTGTTTGCCACAGGCAAGGTAATGATACACTTAAATAGTTTTCTAAAAAAGATCAAACACTGCTTCAATTACATAGGCAGCATCTTTGGAATTTAATTTTTTCTTGAAATTTTTTTAGTGGAAGTTCTACAGTAGTTAATGAAGAGCCTTATCTCCCTCTACTCTGCACTAGCGAGACCACATCTGGAGTATTGTGTCCAGTTCTGGGCCCCTCAGTTCAAGAACAACACAGAGCTACTGGAGGGTGTCCAGCACAGAGCAACAAAGATGATGAAGGAAGTAGAACAGCTCCCTTATGAGGAAAGGCTGAGGGAGATGAGTCTCTTTAGCTTGGGGATGAGGAGACTGAGGGGAGACCTCATGAATGCTTATAAATATGTGAGGGGTGGGTGTCAGGAGGATGGAGCCAGACTCTTCTCAATGTCATCTGGTGATAGGTCAAGGGGCAATGGGTGCAAGCCTGAATATAGGAGGTTCCATTTAAATATCAGAAGGAACTTCTTCACAGTGAGGGTAATGGAGCAATGGAACAGGCTGCCTGGGGGGGATGTCGAGTCTCCTTCGCTGGAGATGTTCAAGACCCGTCTGGATCTGTTCCTGTGCAACTTTGTCTAGGTGATCGTGCTGTGGCAGGGGGATTGCACTGGATGATCTTTCAAGGTCCCTTCCAATCCCTCATGATTCTATGAAATGGTTTGAGGTTTTTTACTACTATTTCAAGGGTGAAACTTAAACTGCAACCCAAATGTCCCAGCATTTAAGGTGAATGAAATTTTAGGAAATTAAATTTATATTTGTATTTGTCCGTATTCTAGCATTTAATCACAGAGATAGTGCAAAGAGCAAGAGGAAAATAATTCAGATATTCAGAACTGTCAGGGCACTCACATTTTTGTTTTTTCGGAATAAAGTTTTGGCTTCATTTTTAATGTAGTCTTTCTCTTTAATAGTTTCTTCTGTCTGTCCTGATGCTGACTGCCATTTTTTAGCAATTCGGAATATCTTGCGGTAAAGGCCAAGGACTTCTTGTCGAGTAACTGGTGTCATCTAAAAGAACAACACAAGACTCCAGATGTATTCATGAACATTTGTAAAGTTTTTTCACACAACTGAATCAGTTGAAAAGCATTTCCTATATCTAAAGATATTCTAAGCTGTGTGGAAAAAAACTGAAATAGCTGTAAACAATAATTCATTGTAGAAAGCTGAAGACTCAGTCCAGCAAAGTATTTAAACTGATACTTAATTAAATTGTCTCTATGCAAATTTGACCTTTTGCTCGAAGTTAAGCACTTGCTTTAGTGCTTTCCTGAATCCCAGGTCTGGTACAAGAATGCTAGGGCTCTGTTTAAATGTTGTTTTGCAACAGACATTGGGCAAGTCATTGAAACTCTGAACGTTCCCCTTGCTGTGAAATTGTTGTGCCAGTGCTGGCCCTATCTTTGCAACACATCTTGAAATCTGTGAATAAAATACATGATAAAACCAGCACAAAACTGCTGAAAACTGGGATAGGTTTCAGAGATTGAGAAGCTTATCTGTGATACCACTAAAGTAGCAATGATTCAGCAGCAGTTTGATGTGATGAAGAGGTGATGAAAGCTATTGTATCTAAGAACTGCAGAAAAGGCAGACTATCTGTGGATTTAAGAAGGTCCTGAATGTCTTCATTTTCAGAGAGCTGTGTACCTGTTGAACCCACTCAGTCAGCTTTCAGGAGCAATACAAATCTCTGTCAGAAATGAACAATGAAATCCTATTCTTATTCGATGTAAATGAGTATTTTAGCATGTAAGTGGTGACATTGTTTCACGCTAGATCTCAGATATCCCTGATACAAATCCACTGCTGGAAAAACAACACTTCTGTGATGGATTAGATTCACTGAAACAATGACTTAAACTTTAGGGACACTGCGGCTGTCAAAGGTATCTTGCTGACCAAAGGGAGGATGCAGTAGCACTGGACAGTAGGTGCATGGATGCAGTGAGGAACATGTGTCAGGAACAGGCTATTATCTGATTGTCTTGGGATCAGACCTGTATGCTGGGAGTAGCTCCTATGGAGGATCCCTTTGAGCAGGGTGATTGAGACAGCCTGAACGCTCCCTGTTTTCCCTTGGAGATAGAGTAAAACTACTGGAAAGTTTGGTAATGTGGCTGTCACTGATGTCTTTGCAGTCTGTGGTGGTTCCCGTTATTGCAGAGAGTAGAAGAGGGTTTGAACCAGTCTTCTTAAGCCATGCAGTTCAAGTGGCTACCTTCACCACAGCAACTGACCTCCTCACTAATACTTTAGCGTGGTCCTCCTGTAGTTTCGCGCAGTCTCTTCTTCACCACAGTCAGAATTCAGATTATAACCTGAAATTAGTGTTTGATCCCCAGGTTTATTTGCTAAAAAAATCCCAAGCAAATAAATCCTAGCCTTTGCAGTCTTAACTGTTGCTGTGATCTGAACATATTTTGTTGTTTTATGAACTCTGTTAGGTATCTTAAAAAGTACAGACAAAGAACTGTTTAGGTTAAAAAAGGCCTAACTGTTTCAGATACCGATCTNCCCCCCAATACAAGAATTAATCTTCCTACCCAGTAGAAAGTATTTCCAGTAAATATTTATGGTATTTCTAGGAAACAAATATCCAAAATAAACAGCTAGGCAGTCCCAGCTCTTCAAACACTTTTGAACAAATGTTTCACTTTATCCACTCTACAGCTCCATTTCAGACAATAAAATTAGTACACATGCATGTATCTGAAATATCCCTGCTTCCCTCTCTCAAGCAAACACTTTGAAACAAAACCAATCAGTTCAATTACAAGGGCTGAACTACTACAGGCTGAGTGCCAAATCATGTTCTTATCTAGACTTGGCCTCACCCCTCTTGCTTCCATTTGAAGGTGTCACCCCTGGTTGGAGCTGGTAATATTCTGTTCCCCAGTGACAGCTAATTAGTAGTACAGCACTAGAAACTTTTCAGCTTAGGTTTTTATCTAATCCATAAAGGAAATAGGAGGAATAATGTCAAGGGAAAAAAAACGTTTAAGATGCTGGTTTAGAGTCTGATCTACACATCAGATAATTTCCAAGACCACAGCTCCATTGTAGGTGGAAGAAAAGGACACTGAGGGGAGACCTTCCTGCTGTCTACAACTTCTTTTCAGGTAGTTGTAGAGAAATGATGTGGATGTTGATCTCTTCTAACAAGTCATGAAATCACACAATCTTTCAGGTTGGAAAAGACCTTTAAGATCATCAAGTCCAACTATTAACCCAACTCTACCAAGCCTAGTGCTAAACTATGTCTTTCACTTCCAGCAATTATTTCAGATAAAAAAATGATTTTCTGAAATCTTACAGACGATGCATGTTCTCATGAAGTTTAGGTTAGACATTAGGAAAAGCATCTTCATTGATAGGCCTTGGCATGTGCTGCCCAGGGAAGGGATTACATTGCCATACCCAAACGCATAAAAGTCACATAGGAACAGAGCTTAGGGACATGGTTTAGTGGTGGGCTTGGGACAGCTGGGTTACTGTTTGGACTTGATAATCTTATGGTCTTTTCCTGCCTAAACCATTCTGTGATTCTATGACTTATGCTTTTGCTCAGAACTGCAATCACATTCCTTTGGAATTTTAAACAGAAAGAACCTGTTTATTAAGATTTTTAAAAAATGTTTACAAGCAACAGTTATTTTTTTCTCTACTACTCGCTTCTACCCCCCATCTAGGTGTACGCTGCAGTTCTGCATTGTTGCTCTCCTTCCCACATATGCTGGATGATATGAAAGACATTAAGCAGCTTTTCATACATACTTGGCAAGCAGCTGCTCCTGTGGTTCATTTAGTCAACAATGTCTAACATTACACACTTGCTTATAAACCATGTCAGAAAAGAAACAGAAATGAAGGTGTGAGAAGCCCTTCATAGATAGATCGATCCTTACCTATCACAGGAAAGGACAAAAGCAAATAGGAAAAATTCAAAGCCTGTGTCAGATTGTGATCTCAGTGGGAGTGTACATAGGGAATAATTCCAACTTAAGATGCTGTAAATGAGATATTTTCTTTGCCTGCACCTACAGAAATGTGATGGTACAATCATATATCAGGTGTAATTCTGTTAAGTGACACTACTTGTATTAGTTTTGTGGGTGTGCAAAATGATTTTGTGTGGGACAAAAAGGAAGATAAGGGAGACTTTCATGTCCTTGTAGTTACTCATCTTGCAATGTACATCTTTGGCATTTAAATCATAATTACACTTCACATCTCTGGAATGCTAAGTGGATGTTACACCACTTTCCCACTAACACTCATCTTGTGGTAGTCGCACCCATTGTTTAACTTCTACCACCCTTAATTTTGTTACAGAACGCAGCCCACAGAGGTTAACCACAGGCAGAAAAGTCAGGGCTTGTCAGAAAGTACAGGGCTATAGTATTAACTGAGCAAATTTCAGATGTTTACTGCAACCAAAGGAACGAGGAGAGGTCAAAGGTAGGTCTGTATGCACAAACATATCAATGGAGTAAGTGGTGGGTTGCAGGCTGGTTTGAGACAATGGTTAGAGTTAAGCCCTTGGAGGAAAGCCAGGCATTGCCCTGCAAATAAGATGCCGTGGCAGAGTTCTGACAATGCAGGGCTGTGTCGGGTTTTTTTGATCTGCATGCAAACCCCTGCTATCAACATGCAGATCAAACCCATGAAATATTCCATTATATCCAAAATTGCAAAGGAAGCTTGAGCAGTTAATGAGTTACTGCATCATGAGGGACACAAACTTATTTTTCATTGTTAATTAAAACAAACGATCTTTTAGACTATTAGTTCTTCTTTTAGAAAACAAATACACATTCCTTTGGATTTTAAGATGGTTGATCCAAAACTTCTATAACTAGTGAACACCTGTCGTCTTCTGCTATTTGCAAGTTTGTTTGGAATTTAAATTAAAAGTCTATACAAAAATAAGGCAAACATGCTGTCAGCTGTGCTGTAAAGTGTCCCAAATAGCATAATGTCAAAGTAAAGTTAGGACAGAAAGCAAGCTGCATGGAGACTGACTATTCATATAGGAACAGCTAAATTACAGCTGCTTCCTAGCAATGGATGTTTGGCTGTGATTGCGAGTGTGGCACCCTCCTCCCATCTGCATGGCTCCTTTGCTGAAGATGATGGGAACAGAACTCTTCAAGAAATAATTTGAAAAAGCACCTCTGAATTTCTTGGATGTAAAGTCAACACAAATTGGTGTAATAGCAACACAACTTGGCTTTGACAGCTGCTTTGATACTGGCAAAGAGTCCTAAAGATGCAATGACAAACTGCTGGGCTGGCTGCCTTCTGAATTCATCTATGAGCACATGTCTGTTATGGAAATAACAGACTAATTCAAAAGCATACCATATCAACATTATAGTATGGAATATCATCAGCTACACCCTGTACATCAATCTATATCTCATATTTTCAAGCATACACTATAGCTAATGTAAAGACATGCAAAAAACCTGCACATATCTGTTGTGGTTTTCTTTCTTAGAGCTAAATTATACCACTTAGCTAAAGAGTGACCTGCAGTCTCCCTCCTGCTGCTAATGCAACAGATCATTAATTATTACACTCACAGCTATTCACAGCACACAGGTCAATAATCCATATTCATCTTTTATGCAAGTCCATCAGCTGCTTATACTTTTATACACTTTGAACCATTTTCTCCTCCTTTGTGTCTCCTTTGTCTTTAGTTCTCTATTAGTTACAAGCAGGGAAAAGTTTTCATGCAGCGCAGCAGAAAAAATGAAGTCTCAGCTGTCCTTGGAGGGCCTTACTTATAGAACATCAAAGCATACAGAAATACACAAAACCTAGTATGGATTTATGCACCCTATTCACACCTTGACTTTGAGCCAAATGCAACTCAAGCATGAGAAGAAGTATTTCCTGGCACTGGAAATGCTCCCTTACTGAAGAACAGGTATTTATTAATGCTAGCAAAGAATCAGGCCTCCCATCATGAAGCCTCTGCTTTGGTTTTCACACTCTTTCAGGACAGTATTTAGTCACTATTTAAGAACTACTGCAGGGTAAGTATCAAAAAAAGACTTGTTTTTTGTAAATTAAGTGTGCGAATCCCATTCAAAATTGGGAGTATTGCCAACATGGCCCTCATATGAAATTTGTACTGGACTCCCATGAACATCACATGGATCTGCCTTTGTGGCCTCCTGCCTCATAACCCGCACTGAGGTCAAGGAACAGAGGGTCGGGGCAGTGCAGTTCTGTCTGTCCAGTGCAATCCTGTCTGTCCAGCAACACCGTCTATCCCAGTTTTCTGGTTACAATGAGAAGCCCCCTCAGGCCTGGTGAGGGCGGGCAGATGATACCTCCTTGACATGAGGGGTGCTGCTCAGCAGCACCTGCAGGCGGGGGGTTCGAGATTCACTGTACGCATGCCCCTTCACACTGCACGGAGCAGGGCCGTTCTGCACACCGGCACTGGTGTCAATGGGCCAGCGCAGGGGCTGGCTGGGCTCCAAGGCCGCCACCTGCCTCGCTCGGGGATCAGGCCCTCCAGCAGAAGTCACAGGCAGGCAGCACAAGGCAGGTGGTGGCCCTGTGTGTGAGAGCAGGCGGTCCGCATGGTGTGCCAGTCCCGTGTGTCTCGTGCCCCGCTCCAGGCCGGTGCCAGGGCTGGAACGGAGCTACCAACGCCCGGCACCCGCCGGGGGAGCTATTCTGCCCGCGGGGCGCTTTTCTGCCCCCTGGCGGCTGGGCTGCCACTGCTCTGCAGTCTGACGAAACAGACGCGCGATGCCGGTGTGGGGTATCCAGACCCCGAACGATTGCTCTCCCACGACTCCCTCTTCCCCACGAGTCCGCTCGCCCGTTCTCTTGCTTTACCTTTGGGGAGACACGCGCGGAGGGCCCACTCCCCGCCTTCGGGCGCCGACTCCGCCCCGCTCCTTCGCCCCGCTCAACTCCTTCTCCCCGCTGCGGCCAGCGCGAGAAGCCGTAACGCAGCGCCCTGCGCTGCCCTCACCGTGCGTGTAGCGTCACCTACGTCACGGCGCGGCGCGGCGCGGGGCGGGGCGGGGCGCTGCCGCCAGCTGACGGCTCCCCCCGGAAGTGATGCGAGCGGCAGCCTCGCCGGGAGCTGCGGCGGTGAGTGGTTTGGACTGTGTCTCTTCCCGTCCGTGCCGGGCTGTGGGGGGGGCG
>VZRI01009406.1:34460-151706 GCA_013397515.1 Upupa epops | reverse complement strand
AAGGATGTAGAACACCTCTCTTAGGAGGAGAGGCTGAAGGTNAACACCTCTCTTAGGAGGAGAGGCTGAAGGTGCTAGGTCTCTTGAGCTTGGAGAAGAGGAGGCTGAGGGGTGACCTCACTCATGTCTATAAATATGTGAGTGGTGGGTGTCAGGAGGATGGAGCCAGGCTCTTCTTAATGTCATCTAGTGATAGGACAAGGGGCAATGGGTGGAAGCTGGAAGATAAGAGGTTCCATATAAATATCAGAAGGAACATCTTCACAGTGATGGTAATGGAGCATTGGAACAGGCTTTGGAACCCAGGGGGGTTGTGTAGTCTCCTCTGGAGACATTCAAGACCTACCTGGATTTGTTCCTGTGTGACTTGGTCTAGGTGGTCCTGCTGTGGCAGGGGGATCGGACTGGATGATCTTTCGAGGTCCCTTCTGATCCCCTGTGATTCTATGATTGTATTATTATATGCTATGGTTAATTTAAAAAAAATTAGCTTAAAAGTCTTGAAAGTTACCACTTTCAAGTGTGAGGACACTTTTGAGTTGTACACTTCTAAATTACTTTGTAGTGGTGATGAAGGTAAGGATGAAGAGATACTGCTAGCATTTGAATGTGAATAGTGTTAAAAAGATTTTTATGATTCAAACTTATAATGAGAATAATTTCATATATCTTTAAGCTTATATTAAGTACACTTATGAAAGGGCAAGCTACAACAATTAAGAAAAAAGTCTAACTTCCATTTCAAAAGGCACTATGAGAAAGATGTAAACAGTCTGATGCAGTAGCGTATGGCAGTTAAATCATCCAGCATTCATGCTTTGATTTCAGAAAAAAACCAACATTATCTTATTCTGAGACCTACTTCCATTTCTTCTTAAAATTACTGAAAAGTTTGCATTTTATGAGACCACGAGCATTATCAAGAGCTGCAGACTAAAACACGAGATATAGACTATGTGTATCAGAAATACTGCTTATTAAAGGATTCAGTAACTTTTTTATGGATAACTCAAGAGACAAAAGTAGGAGGATTAATCTTCTAACCCAAATTTAGTCAGTTTCTTCAGTCAGGTTGAATGGTTCGTATCAATTCCAACAGAGAAGTGAAACAGCACACATTCCCACTTGCACTGAATACACAAACCATCTAAATATTAACAGTGATAAAGATCAACAAAAATCAGGTGAGATAATGGAAATTACATATCCCTAAAATACAGTTCCATAAAATACAGCTCACTAGTTTATTTTTCACAAAGCATAAGCAATACTCAGCCATGAATTACTGTTCCACCCCAAGCCATCAGCAGGGATACCTCTCACCAGGTTGCCAATCCAACCTGGTCTTGAACACTTCCAGGGAGGGCACATCTACAGATTGTCTGGGCAACCTGTTCCAGCGCCTCACCACCCTCACAGTGAGGAATTTCTTCCTAAGATCCAATCTAAATCTGTCCTCTTTTAGTTTGAAACCATCCCCCCTTGTCCTATCACTAGAGTCCTTTGCAAAAAGTCCCTGTCTAGCTTTCCTGTAGCCCCCTTCAAGTACTAGAAAGCTGCTGTAAGGTCCACCCAGAGCCTTCTCTTCTCCAATTCCCTCAACCTGTCTTCATAGGAGAGATGCTCCAACCCTCTGATCATCCCTTTGGCTCTCCTCTGGACTCACTTCAACAACATCACATTGTGACAATGCCCCCTCCTTTTTTCAAAAAGGTTTAAAACAATATTACTTTATTTTACTAACGGGGCAAAAGATGAACATTCTCAGAAAAAATTTGAAAACAAATATTTCCAAAAGGTTCTGCATCTGCAGGAAAAAAGTATCTCACAACATCTCACACATGTTGGAGACAGCTACAGTTTGTAGTTGAAAGCAGTTTCCAGGCTTACTGGTACCCATTCAGGAGACTATATGAATTCCCATTTCCACAAGGGGCTTAGCAAGGCAAGGGGTTTACAAGTCTACAGTGACTTAACTTTAAATGTTTGGCCAATGATACGTCACACAGTTTACTACACAATACTTATTAATTGTTAGAGATAGGGAAGCAAGATCAGAAATCAGTTATGTAAGTATTTAATGAAGTAAGTATCTTATTCTCAATTCTCATCGATTATTTTCCTGTGGCTCACAGTCCTGAAACTACCCTACAAGACATTAGGAACTTCTACTCCATGGTAATTTACTTCCCTAAAATGAACAAATCAATAAGAGACTACTGTATCTTAAACCATCCCAGTTGTAATTGTAGACATGGAGTTCTTCGATGTCCTCTACTTATTTTATTACCAATGAAGTATCACAGACACAATTACTGTAATACCTGAAAATGTTATAACAGACCATTTGCAAGCCAATGAATCACTCTATAATCTGCACTGGTTATAATTACAAGCCATGCTATGACACATTGCTTCAGTGTGTCCACGTTTTGAATGCTTCCCAGTTTTCTTCTACAAATTGGTAAATACAACATGCACTTCTATTCACAACCTGTAAAATTATTGTTTAAAAAAGGGTGGCAGAAAAAGGCAGTTTAACCAACTGCAAGGTCACTCTGAAATGCAGTGATTGAGTCTACAGAATTTCATAAAGGTTTACTCAAACCACTTACACTCTTAGAAGTTGTGTGCTTTCTCCTCTGGTAGACAGTGTTGCAATTCTACCACTAGGAAGGCAGAGACTATTCAAACTAATTCCTGGTATGTCTAATGAAAAGGCACAAGCTTCCTACAATCTTTCATTCAACTTATTTTCTTGTTTTATTTTTCAAATATAATAAAGACTTATTAGGCTAGTGTGGTTCTTCTGATAAGTGAAGAAGGTACTCATTCAGTTAAAAAACTTAGCAGACCTTTGCTGTTCAAATGCACCTTTTTATAAATGGTTCCACAATAAAGAAACTTTCCTTTCATCATTTATAAATACAGCATCAGAAATATTAAAAAAATCATTAAAAAGTCCATAAAAATACTTTAAATTCCATTTAGGTAGCATAGATTCCCACAGGTGAACAGAAATCTAATTTTAATCATTTCTTTCTTTCACTATTTGCAAATTCAATTACACTGAACTGTCCAATTCAGAAAGAAAAAAATTAGTTTAATCAGTCTTGTCTGAACTATGACAGTTTTGCTTTTTCAGCTCCTGGAAATGAAAATCCACTAGGGAGCTGAGCAAGGTTTGATGTCTGAAGGGAAGGTATGAAGGCTTAATGTATTTAAATGGTTCAGCTCTTTTAACTGAGACATGAGATTTCTAGGTGTAGAAGGGGCTGGAGGTGGTGGTGGAGCATGGGCACATGACCAGAACAATATCCAGAGCAAAAAAGGTTGCAGAACTGCTGAAGCAAATATGTAATAGTATGAAGCTGCACTCTGATTTTCAATTAATATGTGATTCATGAAAAAAAATCCCATTGTGGGTATGCTACACTTAACTAAAAATGTGATTGTTCTACATGGTTCTACATAGGCAAAAGAGAGAAGGTTTTGACAGCTGTCAGGAATAACACAAATACGGGACTCTGAAAGCCAAATGTTGCAGCTCTTCTCAGAGTTCAGATGATGTTCAGATCTCAAGAGTCCAGTCAAATAGAAATTTCCTTGTGGATGTGAGCCTTGACCAATGAGAAACAACATGGCACTCTCCAGAATTCAGAAGAAAAAGCTTTTGCATGAAAAACATTCCAATGTTTTTCAAGAGTGTTGGACAGAATGAAAAATAACTCTAGAGTGGAAGGTTGGAATCAGTAACATGACAGAAGGGACCGCCAGCTGTAAAGCATTGCAATATTGTGCTTTAGCTAAAAGCACACAGCATTCAGTGTAAAATGTTTAATTTAAGAACTAATCTGGGCTCATTCCGTGCCCTATATTACTACTATAAGTACTTACTAGTCTTAAAAGAAATGATCATACAAGATTTTCATCAAGATCACAGAAGGGTTGGAAAAGAACATCAAGATCATTGTGAATTATTTCCTTCTGTTCACACATTCAAGACTTTGTAATGGGAGCTAAAAAGAATGGCATGGTCCAAAGAACATCGAGTCTTATTTAACATGAAATGCTTAATAAAACACTGAGGGGGAGGAAGGAGAGGCAGAAAATGCTACACCAGTGTGTAGAACATCTTGTTCTACAATTGTTCTTCATAAAATCACAGAATGGAAGGGACCTCGGGAGATCATCTAGTCCAGCCCTCCTGCTCGAACAGGACTGACTGGAGCAGATCCCACAGGATCACGTCCAGGTGAGTTCTGAATGTCTCCAGAGGAGACTCCATAACCTCTCCGGGCAGCCTCTTCCAGTGCTCTGTTACCCTTATCATGAAAAAGTTCTTCCTCGCATTTAAACTGAACCTCCTCTGTTCCAGCTTGTGCCCACTGCCCCCTGTCCTGTAGCTGGGCACACGGCAGTCACTCGCTGGTGAAAAGTAACATGATGGGAAAGGAGCCTGGCGTGTGAGGGCTACCGGCACTGAAAAGCCATGACATACCCCGACGTGACAGCAGCTGAAAAGTTCTGCAGCGGAGCCGGTGTGCAGAAGGAACACGCACCGCGGTGTCACGCGTTTGCTGTCAGACACCGCCGCTGCAGCAGCAGACGGCCAGACGGCACTGCAGCGGCCTTCCGCACTCCATGTCCCAGTCGGGCCGCGGCACCGCTCACCCCGGCAAGGCAACACGTGTTAACCGGAGGCGGGACCGGGCAGGGGCGGCCGCTGCTGCGGGACCCAGCCACAGCGGCCTAGCTGGCGGAGCGATGGGAAGGGCGGGAACAGCACAGAGCGCCGCGCCTGTGCCCGCGTCTCTCCCACTCCCGCGGCGGCGAGCACTCACCTCCGGCGCGCAGAGTCCTGACAGCTGTGGGCGCCGCCATCTTGCTCGGGTACTGCTGAGTCACGTGGCGGCGGGCAGGGGTGGTGGCAGGGCGGGAGCGCCCCCTTCCCCCGCGTTTCTGTTTCCCTCCTTCCTCCTCCGCTACTTTTCCTTGCCCTTCTCTTTGCTTTTAACTGTTGTGAATAAAAAGGTGAACTACTCTTTTTAAGTTTTTGCTGTTCTATTTGTCGTAAAGGCCTGTGCAGAATAGGAAGGATCGGTTTGAACCCTAAAACTCAAATACTTCTCTAGCTAAACTCTATTTTCATCTGCACAACCAAGAACACCTAAAGCCCTTTTCAGTAGAACAGCATCCTTCCAACCTTTTCTGGTACAGGTATCACCTGAAATATCCGAAGTCTGCCTTATCCAGCTTTGGTGGATAGGAAGGTTTTGGAAGGTTTCATTTTCAGTCAAGGATCAAATTAAACTTAACCATTTATCATTGTTATTTCATGCTAGTTTGTTTCCTTGCCTGCGTTAACTTGCCTGTATGAACAACTAAGAGTTCTTATGGCTAGTCAGAGTTTGCGAAACACATGCTACTGGACATAAATCTGACGGCTGGCAGGCACATTCTGAACCTAAAGGAACCAAATCGCAAGTGGGAAAATTATTACAATGCATTTGGGCAGTGATTGCAAGAGTGGAGGGGAAAATAAAGAATAAACCAGAATTAATACAAATATCCTTTCTATATTCTCACAGACGTGTAGTTGTATCTTTACACACATACACCTGGACACATACAGTTGTAAACTGTGGGATAAGTAAGCAAATTTTCAAATGAGAACTGATGCTGACTTTATATCCAGATTTTTTTCATCTCTCAGTACAGCTGTTAGTCATTCTTAACTCCACATGTACAAATTTTATAATTGAGTTAACAAGAACAGGCTCAAAGCCTGAAGCAGGTGGGAATACTGATGTTTTTTACTCTCTTGTACTCTGGACAAAGCCCAAAAAGTGTATGAATGTGAAATTTACATTGCAAGTATTTCTACTTTCAAGGGACACTTCCAAGAGGTCTCTGATTTAGAAAAAAATGTGCTGTGATCTTAGTTGTCTTGTGCAGGTATTGCCAGCAGAAGAACATCACTTAATCAGCTGCCACGGTGTAATAATATATCTAGACTCCACAGCATTTTAAAGATCAATGCAATACCTGGCACCGCCTCTAAGAAACCAAAACAATCTGCTTCTTACAGCGACATCTTGCACCAACTGACATGTTTCATCACCATTATTCAGCGAGGGGAGAGTGACAAGATTTTAACAGAAGAAATAAATAGACTAGAAATAAATGAAGAAATAGCACTGCTAAGCCACCCAGTAACATCCCAGAAGTATCATCATCCACTGCCCCTTGGTAAAAGGTATGTATGCATTTCATGTGCAGGCCAAAAAAGTGCAAGTCTTCACATTGTTATTAAGTCTACAAAGTAGTATGTAGCTACGTATGATGAATAACTCACAATGTTCTTCCGAGTTGTCACTAAAGGAAAGAAACAAACTGCTCTAGGTAGTTGACTCTTACCTTTCTTATGTGAGCCAGTAAGTTTTTCCTGTCAGTGGAATGAGATCACTGTTAGAGAGATGAAATGAACGCTTGGCTTTTTTCTGGACACCTAAGACCAAAATTCCCTATTGGAGCAACCTGAAAACTGGTTGATAGTATAATGAAAGGCAGGAACTAAAGACAGTGCTAGTTATGTTGCTACTCTCTTTGGAATTACCTTGTCTATAAGTGTCAGATTATTTCACAATTACTTGTAGTATGGTAGATCAGACCAATTCCTTTTGCATATCAGAAACCAAGAGGGGACCAATCAAACTATGATCATTTATGAGCATTTAAAGAGGACGGTGTAGTTCTTGCAGTGTCTGAATGATTCTTAACCTTAATTCAGTAGTTGCTAATTTATGCTTTGGTGCAGCTTTATCCCTTGGTATGAAGAAATATAAACTATAGATACAGGTTTGTTGGGAGACTATACCTGTAAATGGGCATGGGTATCTCAAAAAAGGAGAGATACATCGTATCCTAACAGAGCAAACCTGAAAAATCATACTCTGCCATGTTCGAGTTCTGGTGCCCAAACAAAACACATCACTTTTTCAAATATATAACTGTGTTTTATTCACACTTGGCAAATCTGAATTTTTTTAAGATAGACAGTGGTATTTCAGGCTGTCCTGAGCTTCAGGCTGAGGCAGCTTTGAAGAAAGCACTTTTCAGCCCAGGATTTTTTGAACACATGCATATTAGGTTCTTCAAGGTGAGTCACATTGCATCTCACTGTACTCTATGCTGTCAGAGCCAGTGTGCTCTAAATGTATACTCTCAACTCTATTTCCTCACAAGATTGGGCAGGCTGATACTAAGATATGCAAAGGATATGCTAAGCAAGACATAAAGCTAGGCTTTAAAATGTAGGATTGAAGACAGTTTGTAATAACCAATAAAGCAACAGAGTTATGAATACATGAAATCATACACAGAGCGATATAGAAATGTGCTTCTAGTTTAACTATAGCAGCTGGATACTTCTGGGGTTAGGCTCAAACTGCTGAGATTGTCCTACCTAAGACTGTCTTAAAAGATGATTCAGTTACACAGCAGTTGTTCCTGATGAGGCTGGTGCTGTTTGAGTGCTGCTCTAATCACAGATAGGTGTCCTTGTTTCAGTACTAGTGGTAGTCTAATCCATGCTGAGATAGTCTGGAGTCCTGAACCTGCAAATAAACCAAAAATCTCCTATAAAATTGATACAAATGATGTATGATCAGACAAATCTACACCAAACACTTACACCACAACTTTAGGGAAATCAAAGTGACACACTGATGGTCCATATCATATTCACTTTATTCTAGGCAAAGAATTTTTTCTTGAAACAAAAGACAGGCATCTAAAAAATAGTGGCTATTGAACATGGACCACCTCCCTTATTTGCCATAACACTTAGCAACAGAAAAAGGGGATGCCAAGGTTTTCCCATTGATCAAGATTATCTCTTTAGCTGAAACTGTGCAGCAAGTGTAAACGAAGAACATATCTCCCGCATGAGGAATGTTTACAGCATTACATGTTCTTTATTTACTACAGAAAGAAGCTAGTGCTGCTCAGAAAAAAATAAGACTGTTCTGCTCCTGTTATAGACAATTTTTTGTAATGGCAAAGGGTATTCTGCAACACCTTTTGCAAGCCTTTGTCTTTACCATATCATTTGTCATATCATTCCTTCAGTTTGATTGGAAGCCTCTTAGCTGATATGATCCTTGAAGGTGGGCTTTTTATTTTTCCCTTTTCTATTTGATTTTCTAGTCTGACTCAAAAATAGCTTGCAGCTGGAAATCTGGAAATTGTTAATGACCTTTTTTTATTCTAGTATGTTTAGGTCTGAAAGGAAGCTCAGATACAGCCTGTAGTTTCATTTTTTGCAATACTTATTGCTGTAGGCTTTAGGATAAGGAACAAAGAATCTAGTAAGCATGCATTTGAATGAGTAGTTATGAGTAGAAACTGGTATGTGCATAATTTTTCTCTTTAAATTGTAAAAAAGTGATGGGGAAGAAGGCCTATGCCTACAATTTTTCCCCCACAGTTACAAGCCAGTATGACGGCAGATAGCATGCCCAGTCTGAGCAGAACCTGCATCTATTTGTATTTCTTTGTGTAATAACCTTCTGTTTTTACTGCTTACACTAAATCTTTAGCCTCACTGTTCTAGATACTGCCACTGGTGTGGTTAAGAGTCTTTTGTAGATGAAGTGTTTTAATAGATAGCGTTTGACTAAAATCATTGCAGAAAGATATAGCAGGGTAAAATGTCTGGAAACACAGAGAGCAAGATTTGTTGGTGGGTTGGGCTTTTTTTTGAGAAATGTAAATATCTGCAGCGGCTAGTTACTTATGAGATACAGATTTTAATATTTTACAATGCTGTCTTTTTGTCAACTTCAAGTCCAAATTATCCTTGGGATCGGTGTTTTACAAAGCAGTAGCATTAGAGAACAATATTCTTCAATTTGAAAGCTGAGATTCCAAGCTTTTAAGTGATAGGCATACAAACATAATAGGCATTTTTAGCTCTACCAGTTTGGTAGTGATGCAATCAGATCAAAACTGACACTAGCAGAAAAGGTAAAATGGCAAAATATGCAACATGAGATTTTCTAGTGTCTGACAGTCATACAATATCATAAAGAAGAAGCAACAAAGTCTCAGTGAGAGACAAAAGGGAATTGAAAACATTATTTATATAAGCAGACGTAAATTCTTCCTATAGACATTATTGGCTGGTTACTCTCCTGCTGACATTCCAGAGAGAAACAATAGGTCAGTTTTCAATTGCCTAATCTGCCACATAGCAGCTTTATGTGTTTGCTCATAGAAGGCACAGATGTTTAGTGCCCAAGGTACTGCTTCAGCCACAGAGACCTCTACTTCCACTACTGCAACAGTTAATATAGCCTTCAAATCCCGCATCATCAGGCAGCTTGAAACTGTATGTATCCTGCTGTATTTCTTCAATTTATTAGTTACTGACCCAGAAGTTGTTTCATAATATCAGCAGTAGGTAACATTTATGTTTCAAAATATATGAAAGGGAACCACTTGATCCAGGTTTCTAGATGTAAAGACCTCGATTTACCTCTTTGGTGTTAATCCAAGATTTTATTCTCTGACAATAGTTTTACACCGAAAGAAAATTTTTATCTACTGATAAAGGAAAATTCTTCATTTTAGATACTACACTGAATTTTTTGAAATATATTCACAGTTCCTGTGATTGAGTTTGTAAATGATGGACGGGCGAAGCAGCAGACTGATACCCCCAGCATCTGCAATTAAAAACTGTAACTATACTTACAGAGCTTCTGTACATTCTGAGAAGAATATCCAAACACAGAGATGTTCTAAATGCTTTATCAGTTGCTGTGCAACATTCCACTTGTTGGAATAAAGTGATTTAATAATCTGGATTTAGTCAAAATGCAGAAAAGTCAGAGTGAATTACATCACATAAATCTATTATTGTTTGCCCTAGGTTCTGACTAGCATGTAGTAATTTGAAAGAACAATAGCAGCTTAAGGTAAGAAGCCTAGCATAACAGCCTATACCTACCTGGACAAAAACTTTACTTGAACTTTAGTGTCATGTTGCACCTAGGACAGCAGTGGGCTCTGACAGCAGTCAGCCTCTGCTATCCAATACCTATACTCCCAACACCTGGAGCTGAAAAGTTAGTACTAATGCCTCAGTGTTCATTTGTCAGCTGACACATCCAGAAAATTAGATCCCTCTAACATCTAATTGCAATTTTACATGGGACAGTTGTTATTAGCTCATGGGTCCTCTGTCACCATGCTAACAACAGCTATTTTCTATAACTACACTGGTAAGTATTTGTTTAAATATAATAGGAGGTCCCTGTTCTTAACCATGTCAATAAAGGAATACAAACAGGTTTTTCATTAAACAAAATGTCTCACTGAACAGCTGCAGTTGCTGCTGTGTGTTCTTTAGAGGTAAGAATTCTGCTACTCACTCACAGGTAAAACTTGTTATTCATTGAAAACCATGGAACAAAATACCCTGAACTAGCAAGTAAGAGAGCTAAGACTTTGTCTAATAGCATCCACTGAAACCTGAGTGTTTAGTCAACTTCACCATTAATGCTGTCTCAAAGATTTTAGTTTGAACAGATGCATCCCAGAATCCTGCTGAACTAAACTGGCACACACAGGCAGTAGTGTCAGAAAAAAGGTTTTCTGGGTGTTATATGGGGGATTGCTGTCTTTTTCTCTTACCTGAGGGACAGTCCTGATAATTCTTAGACCACTTCAGGCAAAGTCAGCAGGGTTAGTTTAATTTGCTGATGAAAGTTGTTTCAGATAATACACTTAATTAACTGAAACATATTTGAGAGAACTCACATGGTCTTTCATAGCAGCAGTGATACAGAAACTGTGATCTGCTGCCAATAATTAGTAACAAAATAGTTCCTGTGAGCCAGGAAGTACTTCTGCTGTCCACAGGCACATCCAAACAGCTTAGAATGTTCCTAGACTATACTGGATTGAGAAACCATACTCAGCTGACACCTTCACCACTAAGTGTACTGAGGCACCTCTTTCAACAATGTCAACATAAAAAGGAAAAACATTCTACTAGGTTACAAAAATACTAACTTACAGTATTAGAGGTTTCACTGATGAAGGAAAGCAATTCTGTCCTCAGCAATTTCTTGCATATCCAACCTGCACCATCAACTGAATATGGCTACCTTCACTGCCTCTAACACCAAACCCACACTTAATGACATTTCCCNTACTGGATTGAGAAACCATACTCAGCTGACACCTTCACCACTAAGTGTACTGAGGGACCTCTTTCAACAATGTCAACATAAAAAGGAAAAACAACATTCTACTAGGTTACAAAAATATTAACCTACAGTCTTAGAGGTTTCACTGATGAAGGAAAGCAATTCTGTCCTCAGCAATTTCTTGCATATCCAACCTGCATCATCAACTGAATATGGCTACCTTCACTGCCTCTAACACCAAACCTACACTTAATGACATTTCCCATCCCTTTCAGAATATTCCACAACTTTGGAGTAATAGCAGACAAGCCTTTCCCTTCCTACATCAGGATCTAGGATGAAAGGAAAAGATATGCCAGACCCTTCTGCTCCCCAAAAACTAACGAAGACGGAAATAATGTTCAACATCTCTAAATGAACAGTCCATTGGGCAGCATTTTCTTGTCAGTCCTACGCTTTAAAAGGTTTAAACTCTTCGTGAGTGGCTTTACTTTTTGTAATGCAAAAGCATGGGTAGTGTTAGTGTAACTTCCTTAGAAGCACAATAAATATCCTGGACCTCTATACAGGAAGTAAAATTTAAGCACATTTCTTCAGGTTTCCCTCTTTTGGCTTATCACCAACACCTGAAGACGTTCAGTAAGAAATCAAAAATAAGCAACCAAAATATCCCATCCAATCACATCCCTGCTCATATAACAATTTACTTTCAGACTATTACAATCAGGTCTTTTAAAAGCTGCAATTATACATAAGAGACAGAGATACTACAATAGATGCATATCATAGTAACAAGATATCCTAGCCAGAGGTATTAAAATTTCTAACAAGAATTTAATAGGTAGCACAAATTTATCACCCACTCTCCTGCCCCCAACCCACAGGAAGTTTTAAACATTTGGAAAACATTAGTTTTTCCCCACTGAGTATCAGATGGTGCTGTAGAACTGTAAATCTACAAGCTCCAGTTTTGAAAGCCAGACCTGAATCCCATTAGGGCCATGAAACACGGCTAATAAATTTCTATTATCTTTATTCAGATTAAATGCTTTTGATTACAAGATCTGAATCTACATGAAAAGACACGTGTAATTTATTCCTCTGTGGGAGGAAAGACAGGGTACTTAAGAACTAATGTCATTAAGAACTAACCTCAAGTTTGAGAAGCAATGGATGGCAGAATAGTCAAGAACTATATAGAGGCACTTGCTTCCTACAGTTCTGCAGGTTTCTTCCACTAGCAGAAATGCTTTTATGGGAACAGGATTGACTTTTAAGAAAAAGCAAGGAGCCTGCATTCAGGAAGTACGCAAGCCAGACGACAGGAACCAGCCTTGTAACCCCTGCAGTTCAACAGGATCCAAGTAGGACTGGATCCTTTGGATCCAGTTAAGAGAAATTTAGAATAGATGCAACATTTATATTGCTTAGATTTACGCATTAAATTGCCATTGAGGTATTAAGTGTTGAAGCAAAACAGAGGCAAAAGAAAATTCATACAACAGAAGTAATATAATATCTGAGAATCTACATTTTTTATTTC
Organism: Upupa epops; assembly: GCA_013397515.1. NCBI lineage: Eukaryota > Metazoa > Chordata > Aves > Bucerotiformes > Upupidae > Upupa > Upupa epops. Next base: position 138,944 of record VZRI01009406.1, on the reverse strand, counting down.
AGCAGTAATTGCCCCCCAAACCTAAAGTACAACATTTAAAAATCTACAACACAAAAATAGAAAATATTCAAAATGCACATACACACAAGTCACCTTTAATGTGATTAAAACGTCACATGAGAGTTTTGCAGTTAAGTGGCAGTTAAGGATGTGCTTTACAACACTATAGAAATTTGCAGGTTTCCTGTACAGGCAGGATCCTCATGCTTGTGCAAGTCGTTCCAGGACTCTTCGGTAATCTGAAACAAGTTGTTGGAAGCTCTCTTCTAACTGCTCATGTTGCATATTTAGGTCTATTTGGTTCAACTGATTAGTCAGCTCCTCTGGTCTTAGACATCTTCTCATCTTGGCAAGTTCTCTCTGCTTTTTCTAAGCAATCAAACAAATAGTAGTTTGAACACAACCAATAATCATCAAGAACATCATATTTCATTAACATTTAATTTCAGTAGCTAGTTCTCCTTCAATTTCCCTAATAGCAAGAAAAATGGTAAGTATTTGATTAGGACTTTGTGTGCCTGCCCCCCTCCCCCCCCTGCTTAAAACCTCATAGTTTCTGATCCAGTGAGTAAAAAATACAGTTTTGAAGTTTTCCCTTACCCAAACTGATGGAGTCTGATGGTACACTTCTACTACTAAAGGTGTAAGGCATGAAAGACTGTAGAAAACTGACCATGGTTTATTTCTATTCTGACATTAATCATACTGGTGTCTAATTACATGGCTGTTCAGACAACTAATTTCCCCTTCAACTAACCACTGAAAATTAATCTTCAGCCTCCTATAGACAGAAAACATTTAACTAGTTGTTACAAATTTTTCCAGACGTTACTAGGGATTATCAGTAGCAGCACTGAAATACAGTAAGGTTATTTACAAGCATAAACATATTTGTAAAGCAAGATCAGTTTCTCTTGCTGTATCGCATTTTTACCTGCTTCTTACAAAAACATTTTGGTGGGTTTTTATTTCCTTTCCCTAGATAAACTTTTATACAAGTAATATCTGTGTCTGAACCACTCAGTTCTTTAGTTAATTTCCATTCCTAATTCTTCCTTCATTTTATAAAAGCTTAATGAAATGTTGAATGATGTTCTAATAATATGCATTATGTGTGTCTGGCACCTTACTCATAAATCTTTGCAATGCCTATGCAATCACTGTGTTTAAGAAAAGCTTCCCAAACTATTCTGCTTCTACCAAAGTCAAAGCCCTTCTTTATTTAATTTTACACTTATCTCTCAAAGGAAAATTTGATTCCTTTCTATGATTGATGCTGAGGGTCAAGAGGAAGGATTGGAGACCACAGTAGACTGCAAATGAGTAAGGTCAGAAAAACTTGCATAATCTCCCACAGATACCATTGACAGGCAAAGCTCAGTTTAGAAAAGGAGATTCTGTATCAGAGTCCTGATGAGGCCTCTAGATACATTTCTGGCCACTAACGAACAAACTTTTTCCATGTAGAAAGGCTATCAAAAGCAGAATAGCTGCTCAAATTTTAGATTTGTTAGTTTTATCCAGTCAAAATTAGTAAGATACTCAAAATATGTGATGAGTTGCCCAAACAAAAACATATTAGTACCTCCTAAGCAAGCTTCTGTTAGCAATGAAATTAAAAATTCCTTATTCAAGAAATAATTCAAAGTCAGCCTGGTTAACATAAATATCTGTTATAAATATTATCTCAAAAAAAAAAATCAGCTTGTAAACATCCATTTTATCTGATACTGTAGCATTAGGCCATGTAAAAAAAATCAAACTCCCTCCACATTTCAGATAACAGCTTGTTACAAAATGCATTTCCCCTCTAAGCACTATAGCAGCATACCCAGGTAACACAAGATTCTGAAACCTACAATCAATGACATTTTACCTGGGCAGTTACAGTATGATTTCTTTTGGAGCAAGTTACTGGGCTGGGCAGAAAAGTATATTCTGTTCAAGTAGCAAACCCAAAGTATTATTGTTAAGAAAAGCAGCACATCAGTGGTATTTACTCCCAGAAGTGATGACATGAAGAACATGATCAAGGAGATATGTCTACCAGAACAGTCCACTAACAAGCGTTAAAAGCAGAGTTCTTCAGAGAAGCCACAGTGAAATAGAAATTTCACAAGCTGCTCAGCCTTCCATCTACTTGAGAGTGATGCCCTGTTCACAAAGATACCATTTCTTTTCTTTCCTCTATTAGTACTTAGAGAGACAGCAATGTAGTTGGTTTGCTCTATCATCCATCAATCATTCCAATCTCATGGTGCCATATACAGAAAAAGAATCTCATTATTTTTAGAGACAGCCTTCTTGCTAATGTGAAAACTTCAAAGGGAATCAATGCATTAGTTTTTTTCATCTTGGGTTTCTGCATACAGTTTTATTTTTGCAACTGTTAGCCAGGAAACATGTTAGATGCAATAAAACTTTTTAGCAAATTAAAGTATCAGTGATTTAAATTTATTGTACATTTGTGCAGCACAGTTCTAATGAACCTATCTGGTGCTTTATGTTAAAAAGATTACACCAGCATTTGAGTACACTAAAACAATCAGATGTATTGCTGTGAAGTTTGCTTCTCCCTCATAATTACTATAGCTATATCTATAGTTTAATTGTCGATCTGAAAGGTTTTTTAAAAAAATTTATTGGCAATGTTGTTTAAAATGAGTGTGTGAATAAGCTGCTCACTAGGCAGAGCTACCATAAACAAGATGGTTGTATTACAGAATATGAAACTTAAAATCAGGGAATGAGTGTTGTCTGCTTTAAGGAGTCTTAAGTCCTCAATGAAAGAACTAAAGAATTAAAAGTACAATATTCTAAAGCAGAAATACTGTGTATCTAGCAATTCAAAATATATTATTTATGCACTTATTGCATGGAAAGACTGAAGTAGAAACAACTGCTAGAAGCTCTACGTTTGATACTGCTTTTTGAATTTTGGATTTCCCGCATTGGACTGCAGTGCTAAGTGAATGAACTGAAACCACATTTCCAGCCCTGTTGGCAGAACAATTATGGCCTTATTGAGTGATATGCAGCAAATGAGACAAGACACTCATGAAAGAGAACTGGAAGTATTTTGATTAAGGTCCTGCCACTCAGCAGGACACGGTGGTATCTCCAGATCAGACACAGTGCTGGGTTCTCATTTCTGCTATCATACCCCCCACTAAACTTAACATACAGACAATCAAAGTTTTGCTTCTTTGGTATAATAGGTTAACTGCTGCTTTAGGAAGGCCCACAAGCTAATCAAAGGATTTCTCCATACTCTGTGAAACATTTGTATCTCAAATAGTCAGTTAGTGGAACATGTATTAAAAATCCTGAGAAACAGATCTAATATGAACTAAGAAAATTACTACAGAAATTATTATTTTATATTCCATCTGCACAGAGTTCTATGGCTTGATTACCTCTACCAAGATGTTTTGTTAACACATAGCTAGTAAATAGAAGAGGAATCTATACCATAGTCTGGTGCAGTGTAAACAACATCTACAGGCTTGTCTATTTAAGATATTTCTAACCTTTTCAAGAAATTGACAGTTTTTTCCCCTTAAGCCTACCTGGGCATAATATTACTTGTAGCTAGGTATATAAAACTTAGTAGTCACTTCCTGCTGGAAATGGGCAGGAAGCTGTGATGAACCACACACAGGATCTTCACCACCACTACATATGAAATGTTGTCTGCATCTGTGTGTCAGTTGAACACTGCATACCTAATAGTAGTTGAATTGCAACATAATTGGCATCAACTACATTTATGGAAATGAAAGTAAAATCAAGTATAATTAGCCTTGAAATCAGTATTAAATGATACTTAAGTCATATACACCTTATAGGGGCCAATCAGTCTTCTCTTAACGTCCAACCGATAGCTCCTGGACTGTTCTGCATCACCCATATCTGTTGCACGCAATCGGAGAATTTCATAAACTCTTCTTGTGTGTTGCTAATGAACAAAGGACAATAAAAACCATAACTGAATAAAGAAGTCAATCAACAGAACTCAAAAGGGAGAAATATTGAAGTAGCACAGACAAAACCCCTGACAAACTTATCCTCTTTTCTGGTGATTTTCCCTTCAAAACCATTTTCTTCCAAGCAGCCCATGTCCGAGTTCTTAAGTGTTGCACAGGCTGCATAGGAGCATCAAGGACTTGCTGTATATAAACAGCACTAAGTCCAGAAGTCAGAGTCCAAAAAATACCTAAAAGGACTGACGGATTTGAACTAGAGTGGCAAGGAGATTTTACTAAGCTGTATCTACTTTGCTATTGTTGATAAGCTCCATATAACTGCTACCCTCCACAAGGTTCCCCTAGAAATTTTAAATATGGAAATGAAACAACAATACTTAAAGTTTTCTGTTTACTAGGGAAGAAAATAAAAGAATTAGTAAATGGAAAAGCTGAAGTGCTTTTGGAATCAGGATCAGCTAATACCACATCTAGGAAGAAAAAAGTAAGTAATGTTGCTACTATATTACTACTAACTGCTGCATCTGTATGAAAAACAGAATTTAAAGCCAACTAATATTCTTCTGCTGAACAACAACCGGATTTTTTTCCTACAGTAGCACATACTTAGATATTCCTAGAACAACCAAACTGAATTTACTTATTCAAGTTTATGGTGTCAGACATAGAAGCCTTCCTTATACAAACTATACCATTTTCATGAACACATTTGAATAGGGAGTCACATTCTCCATCCCTCAGGCCACAAAATTTTCATTAAAGCATATTCAAATACACTTTTCATTAAGCAACTCTGACTTTTCACTATCATACTCAGTAAGTGTAATCACTGAGATTACCAGCAAATTTAGTTGTTCAATTAACTGTTGTTGAGGAGTAGAGAAGATAGCAGACAGACTATACTCAGCTGAGCCAAACAGAAAGATAATCATCCACTAAGTTATGTGAAAACCACATCCTGCCAGGGGAGCACAGGCTCCAAGTTTGAGGATCTGTGTATTGGCCCAAAAGGATGAAATTCTGAAACAGAGTGGCTGAGATACAATAAGCTAATCGCCCATCAAGATCTTTATGCTTACTGCTACCCCCACCAAAATTATGCCTCCTCCAAGGAATCTCTTTGCCCACTGTCTTCACACACACACATACGTAGTACAACACAATATAAAAACCTCAAGTCTTTTGGGGACTGAGGGGAAATCAGGTGGAAGTTACAGGGAGCTGTTCTGACACCAGAATGATACAAAAGGACATCGACTGGTTCTCTCCCTCTTCCTCTCAGACCCTTGAACTCCATTAATACGAAACCTGTCTTCATGTCTGTATTTGTAATATTATCTATTTCATAGGGTGGTTTGTCCGTTTGTATCCCTTAGGCACATACTATTTTTTCTGCAGATCAATTTATCCCTGATAATCAAACAAGTCTATATAATGTTGTGTCTGTTAATAAATGTGGCTTTATATTCTCTGGTGTTGGAGTTCTGTCAAGCCTCTAATAATTGGCACTCCTAATAAGGGATAAACCCAGCTGCCCCTAGTCCCTCAAGTCCGGGGAACTGGCTAGATTGCAAGGGAGTTTATTCCTTATAGAAATTCTTCCAAATTCAACCCTCCCCCTTTAATGCAACAATTCTTTAGTTCTTGAAGTGTTTAGAGCTGCCTCAGCAGTGGCAGTTTGCTTACTGCTCTGTTCTGCATTCCCAGAACACCACCTGTTCTTTGTATAATTATACTTGAAAGAAATGGAAACCATGTCAAATTCTACTACTGTAATTCACTTAGTAGGTAAAAAAAGCATTTATCTGAAACCATGAGGAAGGTATCTCCCTTACAGATACATCCTAAAAAACCTGTTGAAGTAAGCCAGGTGTAAATTCCAAGCTTCCAACTCAATGTTTAAATCTGTACTCTTCTAGTTTAATAACAATATGCCCAACTAAACCTCTCAATTAATACCTTATTTATTTTCAGTTTTTGTTGAGCTTCCATCACCATTTCTTGACTGAAACCTTGCATTAACTTTCCTGGGGAAAAGCAAAGCAAATCTTGACAGAGCTTTACAAGGACAAAGTCTCTCAGCTTCACAAAGTTTTCAGATGGATCTTCAGCTAGAAAGAATTTAAAAAGTACACAGTTAATAGAAGCACTATTAGTTTCCTCATCTCTGGTATGTAATTACAAAGAACCACAGAAAAAATGCAGGTACAACACTCATCAGTATATAAACAACTGTGCCAATTTTAAGTATTGATATAAAATTCTAGATACACGAACATTTTCTTGTGTGTTCCATCTATTCCATATTTGACAGTGATAGAACTACCAGAACACGCATTCTAATGAACACACATAACTGAAACTATCCTACCATGTACTAGCCAAAGCCATGTGTTCACTACAAGTCACAGTATTTGTAAGCAAGGAAGGTATGGAAAGGTTCAAGGACCCAAAGGATAAGCTCTCCCAAAATTAAAAGGCTGCAAGGACCTAAGCAAAAGCTGATCACAATTTGAAGTTGCTTGCATTTTGCTTAAAACAGAAGTATAACTTTCAAAATTGTTGCTTTAACAAAGGTTAAGTAGCAGCTTTGGTGAATATCAACATGGTCCCATATGCGACTTTGTTCCTAGTTATGAACCATGCGGAAGGAAAACACAACATTGTAAATATATTTGTCTCTCTCATTTATTTGTAGTAAGCCTGTCTAAACAATTAAGTAGCAGGGTCATATCATGTGCTCCCCCACCCACCTTTCATTTTTCCATAACACTGTGGAATTTATTGATCAACATTTTATATCCCACTACCATTTACTTTAGTTTTGAGGACACTGTAAATAACTAACATTTTAAGTTTAAGGATTATAAAAATTTAGTAATCCAGTAAGCCTTTTTTTTTTTAATGTTTAGGTTCTCACACCCCTGCTCTACTTGGTGCCTTCTACCAGCAATATGTGCTTCTGAAGCACAAATTCTCTACGGACTTTCACTACATGTAGAACTGGGGCTGGCACACTATAATATTAACATGCTATTTCAGTTTGCTCCCCCTCCCCGGTTTTGAGTTTTTGCTAATAGGGGTAAGTGGACAAAGGAATTTGACAAAGCTTGATCTCTTGGCAAACTCAGCTGTGTATCTCACAATAAAATGGCTAATTAGCTGGTAATCCGTTCATGCTAGAGATGGAATTTTCCTGTGTGCTGTTCTCTTAAGCAAAGGATTTAAGGAGGTACATTATATACAGTTCTTCTGTAAACCAGGGCACTATTAATCCTACACCAAATTGAAGCTAAAGAATCAAAAGGCCATTTAATTCTGAGAAATTAACATAGAAGTTAGTTTGCAGGCTAACAATCTGTGAATGCTACAGTTGGTTACTAAACAGATCAACTGAGTTAAAGAATTAATACAAACCTGTTATATCAAGAACTGTTGGAGAAGACATATAGTATCTATGAACTGTTTCAAGTAACTGAGCACCATGGCCTTCTCCTTGGAATGGTGGCAAGATCAGCATCTGGCTACAGACAAAGGAATGTATTTTCAGATCAGATGCATGCATTTGCAAGCATTATACAGTAAAGGCTTAAAAACAAAGTAGTATTTCATTTCAGATTAAAGTATGTGTAGCAATCTTCATGTTAAAATATAATTTTTAACAGTCTTAGAATTGCTAAATATTCAAATCTTGTTTGATATTCCCTCTGCTTTAAGAAGGGAACAATGAAATAAATCAGTGCATAGCCAGCTAATAATGGGGATTTTTTTAAACAAATCAACACCATTATAAACAAGTATTAGGAACTTCAGCAGTTCCCTCTTCTGAAATAAAAGGCAAGGCACGAGTTATGCCGCCAATTACCTTACACGTGGCCGGGTTTTGTCTGGATACACATAGTAATTATAGACTGTCATGTAGCCTACTGTCGCAAAGAGCGTAGCTCCATCCTTATTATACTTCTCAAATCTGCAGATAAAACAGAAAGCCAAGCAGGTCAATTACAGTCGCGCTCCCATGCAGTGTCCATTTTCTTTTCCATTCTCCAACTGAATTTTCAGTGTCAGCAAGCTACTCTGTGAGGGCCCAATGGGTACACCTGCTATGTTCTGAATGTACAATTCACTTAATTGGTGTGCAGCAACTTGGATAAATCAGGCCTCTTTACAGCACTTCAGCGCACTTGCCTATTATAAAGATGAATAGGTGGCAAGTAAAAGAAAACACAGGCAAAGCTCATTTTACTGTTTAAGCCTACATTCAGGACTCTAACGGACAACAGCATTTAATTCAGCTCTATTCTCAAGCTTTCCCAAAGCATAATGGAGGAAAACTCAAGCCTCATAAACAATGGTTTTTCTTTCCTGGGAAAAATATCATTATACCGCTCCAATAATTGGCCAGCCACAATTAAAATGCAGGCTTTGTGGAGGTAATAAGGTCCACTGTTGCTTTAGAACTGTACTTACACTAGAAAGTAGTTCCATCTTTCATCATCTACATCAATAAAGCTAGCAGTTTCAATAAACCACATCAAGAACGTCTGAAGCCTTTCATGATATTCTCGAAAGCCTGGACATGTCATGTCAGCCTAGGGAAAAAGCCAGGAGAAGTCAGGTGAAACCTATCACAGATGCATGAGATTAAAGAACAGCAAAACCCAATTAAATTCTCCAATATAAAAAGCATGTTTTATCATTATTAATAAACTGGTAAAATGACACTATTTATATATTGTAGTTGAACCATTACTGAAAGTGCATCACTGCATAATAAAATGTAATTTAGTTGTTCCAAAGCAGAAGTTTCACTTGTTTTTATATTTTAACTTTTTCATACCTTGTATATCTGATAGATTATATCTTCACCGGCTTCCTCATTATGTATAGAGTATGTGTGCAGCAGCATTCCAAAGGGCTTGAAGTTGACCTCCTTCTCCAGAAGAGACACAAAGTCATCTGTGTTTGTACAAAAACCAGGAGGAACGATTTCTCTAATTTTACTTTCAACATCGTCTGCCTGGAGATTACAAAAATGGGCATGATCAGTGGAGAATTAAAAGAAAGGACAGGACTACCGCCATAAGAAATTAATATGAGAGATGCTATGGCCTAATAATAGTTAAAAAGAGAAACAAAAGCAAGCATTCCTGTTTTTCCAACAAGGAGCAGCATTGATGAGATTCAGAAAGGTCACCACTCAGCCACTTAGCATCAAAAAGCTCGTAGTTACAGTGTAAGTTCACAAACACTTATTTTACAGATTTTTACATTTGTCCACGTAAAATCTAAGCATTAATAGCTATTCTGAAAGTGCAGTGTATTCGGAAGCAAAGACTTTCCAGTCAGCAATCCTCCAAGACTATGCCACAGAGCCTTGTGGAACTCTGGCTCCAAAGCTCACAAGAGATATTTGGTAGTGGAAAACTAAGTGGAGGAAAAAGGACAAAGACCCAAAATGGTAGTGCCAAACAGGAAAGTGACAGCTAGCACACGCTCGCATTCTTATGTCTTTCTGCATGAAACGCCTGCATACAGGATCAGCTGCAAAACACGTTATAAACTCAGAAGACAAAATCTCACATTCTAATCAAAGAACATTTTATTTTATATTCAATTTCATTTTCAAAAAGAATGTAGTTTAAGAATGCAGTCAGCAAATCTGACCTGTAGTCTAACATACTAGGCAAGACCAGACATTAAAATAACTCTTTTCAGATAACCAAAGTGAAAGTTGGACACTATCAGCTGAGCAGACTTCATGAACCTTTTCAGACTCCAAAAAGACCACTTGATTGAATACATCTACTACTTCTTTTTAACCATGAATATTTGATGAAGTTTCACAATAACGTATTACTGCTTCTCACCAGGCAATAAAACTTAATGAATTGGTCTCAACTTAACAAAACCCTACTCCTCAATACAACCCCTAAAAGCCTGACATTACATTCAACAAAATGAGCTTACATTCAATTCAAACTTTGCTCTGGACAATGAATCCAGGTTTTTACTTAATGGAGTTTGCCGTGAGTTCAGCTGTAATGTTTGTATTGTATCTATTTCCACAAGAACTGACACAAGAACACTTTGTGTTAACTTACTAAGCAGCTCTTTCACACCGTTTACATGCATGATGGGTATTAGTTCAAAACCAAGACCCTTGCTACTTAGCATTCAAAACAGGGAAATTAAGATGCTTAGAACAAAATACACTACAAAAGGCTAATACAACATGCTACTAATTCCTGTCCTTTCAACCATAGTCCCTTAAGTAGAAGCAATGCACCTGCAAGTGAATAGCATTTTATCTTTCAGTTACATTTTTTTGTGTAGAATGCACGACGGATGCACTTCAGCACAAACAAATTGGATTCTTTATGGTTTGGTACTACCAACATTTATATTTGTAGAGAGTGCTATTAAGAAAATAAAATATAGCTCTACACTACTTGGTGTAAGAATCCAGTTAAAATGTCTACTATCTTTACATCCATTTCATTCTCAAAACAAAGAAGATACATTTATTGGAATCTTTGCTATTCTTAAAGCAGTATCAGTTAAACATTTTCTTCACGCTTACTGATATAACTGCATTACACAAAAGCAACCATCTTTTCAGAATCAATGAATTGCATCTAGAAAAACGTATTTTAGAATTTTTGCTTTATATTAGGCCATGCAATTGCAGTTTTTACACAATCTTAAGTCTGAGTAAAGTCACAAAACTGTAGGAAACTGCAAATAAGAATTCATAGCGACTATCATGTAAAACTAACCTACAATCAAAGCAATACTTTGAGCATCAGTTCAATAACTCAGACTGTGCCAAGGATACCTAAAAAAGAGTGAATATACTGTATGAAGTATTATATAAAAAAGTTTATGCAATTCTCCTTTCATGTTGTTTTTTCCTTAGTGGCAAGAAGGACCAGCTTTCACCTGCTGAAAGCACTTGAGTCAACACATCTATTGCTGGCTGCCATCACAGAGAAAATAACTTTTTTATAAAACAGAATTAAATCACAACAGAGGCTTAGCAGACAAAACAGAAGATAATCCTTCTTAGTTCTACAACTACAGCCTATCTTCACCTAATAGCTCCTAAAATTTTTCTCCTCTTGAAACTGGGCCTTATTCTTAAGGTTAACAATCTCCCTTTCCTATAGTGGAAACCCCAGACTCCTCAGTTCGAGTGGTGGATTACGTTTCAGTTATCCAATTTTCAGTTAATATGTCCAAGAAAACTAGAATCTTGAAATATCAACAGCATGTAAGTAACTTGTTACATTAATAATTTAACTTTTTAATGGAAATATCCATTACTTAGTAGGCACTTTCCAAACACTTCTCTCCAAGGTGCTCATAATCTAAGTAGTTACCAAATTTGTTTATTATCTTTCCTTTGTGTATTTCTTGGATCTTGAAGAGAGAATCACTTCTTTTATCAGAGCAAGGCACTCATATCTTACCAACTGAGGAAGATGCACAAGTTTCCTTTTGGAAAAACAAACCAGTGGACTGCCATCTCTTAAACCTAGTCAAAGCCTCTTACATTGAGACATGCAAAAACCCTAGTGAAGCCACAGAAGAGTTATTGAGCTGCTTATGTTCATCAAAGTACTGCCTGTAATGTATTAACTTTCCTAATCAGAATCATGTGAGGTGATGATGAGGAAATTGGTTTATGCTTGTAACTAAATTTGATTTGTAATATGGCTACTTAAGCAGGCAGTGTTTTTGTACTGACTCTGAATAATCTTTAATATAAAGATTATTCTTGTACTAACAAGCAGTTAGGATATTAGTATACCAAATGGAGGCTGCTTCAAAGTGACTTGATTAAAAATAAAAGATAAATACAGCTTTCAAATGTTTCTAATAATTGTATGTGGGGAGCAATATAATGATGATCAACAGTACTACTTAAAAAAAATCAATTATGCGTTACACTCTCATTAACTTATTTATGAAGCAATTAATTAGACCAGCTGCAAAGAAGCATAAACTTTTATAGTAAGGACCATTTCAGGTTAGTGAAATACATTGCCCCAGTCCACCATAAAATGCAAAAAAGAAAGATTCTTCAACAGCTGCAAATCTGCAGGTCAACACTATTAATATTTACTCAAGAAAAAAAATCAGTCTCCAGACATATGAAAGAATCAACTCAACCTGAAGGATAAATTAAGTGCCAATTTCTGTTCAAAATATGATCATATTTTGCTAAGCCTCCTCCAAGAACATGTTTCAGATCCATCTTGAGGGAGGTGAAATTAAGATTTATAAATGACTGGAGTTCTGACTCTTGACATTTCAGGACCTTCATGCTTAAAAAGATGTTAGAGCAATGAAATAGTGGTATTGAGACAAATACTTCTGTTAGCCTTTAGCAGAGTGTAATGGGTTAGAAGAGGGTCTAAATTGATTTCAGTTGGTGCCTACAATTCAAACACAGCAACCAGCTCTCGCTGAGAATTCAACAGGCCATGAAGCAACTTTGCTAAAAAGAAAAGAATTCATCCATCACATCACCAATGAGAAAAGGAAAAAATCCTGTAATGAGTAGAAGAATTAAAAAGGCAAAACAAACTGTATCACAATGCCTTTATACACACTGAGAGAAATGGGAGACAGCTAACACATCACTTTTTGGTTTAGATGAGAGTGTCCACCAACATTCATAAAGCCATCACACACAACTTCCAGAAACGTGGGCGGGGGGCAGAAATACAGCAAAAAAATATACATTTGATGCTTGTGGAAAAGTTTCTTTTCCAGTCCTTTTACAGATGTCAGACCCCCCTCAGGCATACTCCTACCTCCCCTCAGCTGTGGAGTTCTTTGAGGCTATAGCAGCATCAAATATAGAGGATACAGAGGATATAACAGAATCCCAGACTTTGCCAAAAGGTTTAGGAGATCAGTAGTTATGATCTCTCTCTCTCAGAGGCAAAGCATACAGCATCTTGGTGGGGACAGAGGCAACATAGCGTTGGTCACCTGTTGTGGGGCTTTCTCCTCTTTTCTTCTCCCCTGTGGTTAAGGCTCTGAGGGAAGGAGAGAGTTAAGAGCTCACCACTGCCTGGCATCTTCAAATGTGATCCAGCTAAGAGGGGTGTAGGAGTTTCCCCTCTCTTCCGCCTGCTGTTAGGAACTAAGATGAGCTGGTGCTGTCTTTCTGTGTTTGAGCCCTCAGAGAAAGAGGAGAGGGGAGGGCTGTACATATGGACAGCAGCTCATCTCTTCAGCCCATTGCCAGGAGCTGGGACAAGTTGGTGCTGGCCATAGTTCAAGAGTTCCACTCTCTCTCTGCATTCAAGCTCTCAGGCAAAGTCCTGCTCTGGAGGAGCTCTTTGTCTGACATAATATACTGGAGAAGAAGGGAAGAAGGCAGGAAGTCTACTCCCTTTTATAGACTCTGTCCACCAATCACCTGTAGGGTCAGGACACTGATGCAGGGGGTCTGCTGGGAAAGCTACCTCCAGCTTCAAAATAAAATGCTTTTTTGGCATAAAAGCACCAAAATAACATTTGAAAATTTGATAATTTTCAAACTGCAACATAGAGACTGTAGTATCTGCTTTGGCAATAATAGTACTAAATACAGAATAAAATCCCCTGCTGTTGAATGGGATATGCATGTATTTAGATACAAAAGCCTAAGTTGTTAAAAACTTTGCAGACCATTAAATCTAACTTCTCACTTGTAACCAGGTATGCTAAAGGTAGAAACTGCTGCCCTGTCCTAAACACCACCTATATGCAGCACAAAGATGACCTGCCATATATGACAGATTGTACATATTTCAGTATGATTATCCTGAATAAGCTGGCATCAGCAACTGAACATTTAACTTCAAAAAGTAAATGTTAACATGTATTTAAATTAAGAGCCTGCTGTAATGACAGCTTGTTTTAATCTCTGCAGATGCATTTGTATATCAAGGTGGTTAATGTAATAGGAAATGCAAATACAGAATGAGACTCATGACCACCATGAGTTTTTCCCCATTTTGGTTTAGATCACAGAATAGTTTTGGTTGGGAGACATTTAAGATAATCAAATCCAACCCAGCACTTCCAGGTCACTATTAAATCACTTCCCTCAGCATCACATCTACATGTCTTTGAAATACCTCTGGGCACGGTGACTCCACTACTGGTCTGGGCACCCTGTTCTGAAAATTAAAACGTTTCTGTAATGAATTTTTCTTCTAATATCCAGCCCAAACTTTCCCTGATCCATCTTGACACCATTTCTACTTGCCCTACTGCTTGCTACTTGGAAGGAGATGCCAACCCCCATGTTGCTACGACTGCCTTTCAGGTAGTTGTAGAGAGCAATAAATTCTCCCCTCAGCCTTCTTTTTCCATGCTAAACTGGAATTCCAGTTCCCTCAGGCACTCTTCACAGGTCCTGTGCTCTGGCTCTTTCTAGCCACCCTTCCCTAGGCCTGTAGCATTTCAGGGTGATGTGCCCCAACCATATGAGAGGCCTATTTGGATATACAGTGTTAAAAATACCAAGGGAAGAACAAGGTAAGCTATTGCATTCATACCGTTCAGACAAAACCTTTAAATACTCTGGGAAGTACACAGAAGTCTTGCTCAAGAAAGGTATTTTTCTGCCCCAGCTCCACAAAAAAACTGGAGGAATAACTCAGAGTAGGAAACAAGGCTTGAAACAAGGAAGCATTCTGAGCAATTAAAACATTGTAGAACATGCTTAGGGCAAGACAAACCTGGTTTACCTTGCTTGTACCTCCAGAAAAATAGCCTTGCAATTTATACAGAAAATAGACTGAGTAAAAACATGCTGGGAGTTATGGAGTACATTCCTGTTGTGATTTTGAAATTCAACTGGTAAAATGTTGGAGTGCTTGACTTCTATATGCTTACTACTTTGCCAACAGCTTTTCCTTTTTTACTTTATTTTTAAAAGCCTTCTGAAGATTGGATAGCATGAGCCGTCACTCCTGACACACTGCTCTAGCCTCAAAAGCATTTCAGGCATGTTCAGGCACTCAGAATGTGGAACTAAGTGTATTCCAATACAACTTCAGAATGAGGTAGAGCAAATCTGTAAAATTAACTTGAGTCATTCGAATGTTTCTTCCTTTTCAAATAGGGTATTTCTTTAAAATATTAAAATAAACTCCAATGAGTTTGAAATTAGGCACTAAAAATACACCTTTACAACAAACTTGCTTACTTTTTTTCACTCAGGCATAGACATTTGAAGCCAGTTCAAATACACAACCATTTCACAGTACAGAATATTAGGAACCCTATGAATAGCTCTTTTGGAGAGAAAGAAAATTTTTCTCTGTAACTAAGTAAACTCAGATGACATTAAATTTTCTTAATGCATCAATCTGAAAGCATGAGTTTATAAATAACTGTACTTATACAAATATCTAACAGTTAAAAGCATTACACACGTAGCTGACTCCTATTTGTAAAGTTACGAATATCTTTCAGTTGGCTGAAAGAGCAATGATCTTAGCTTTTGTGGGGTTATAAAAAAATATTTGGAGAGCGTATAGATGGAGGGGGTGAGCTGTTTACAAGTACTCTTTAAGCTTGCAAAATCTGTAGGCAAAAGAGAAAACAGTAAAGAAAAATCCCATAAACTAAATATCCTGCAAGTAACTGTATTCCTTTAAATAAGACAAAGTACACAGCACCCAGCTAAATTTTCTAAGCTCATTACTGCCTTATCTTTTATCCAAATTTGACTTTTAAAGAGACACGGTCAAGCATCCTACCTGATGCAACAAGCTTTTCAATATAAAATCATTTAACACTTGTCAGCCTCCTGGAGACAACCTGAAATACATACTAGGACAATTGCAGGGTTTGTGGAACTTGCTTTGGCATTAGCCCTTGACTGCACTTTTGAAACTATTTCTATGGTACTGTAGTCAAGTAAGGCAGAAACAGAAAAAGCAGAGAAGAAGTTCAAAGCTTTTTTCAACAAAGGAAGCTTTGTTTGCTTTTAATATGTCATGTTTAGGTGGGCAATTACTGAACCTAGAATACTTAATCATATCCAAACTAAACCATCTCAATAATATTTTAAGTGCAAGTCTGGTTCTGTCTTTACCTCCACACAGTCAAACTTTTCATTAACTTTAGACGTATACTGGATGCGGAAGAGCGTTGAGAGGTTACCGGCAATATAGTACAAGAGGATCTTCAGTCCCTTGTAGCCAAAAGCAACTTCACTGAGGAAGAAGAACAGAACACTCAGGAATGCTGTACACAGCAAAACATCCACATCACAGAAATTTCATTCAATGTGCTTTGAAGTTCACATAATCTTTCCCAGTGAGGTATATTAAGCCTACTGATAGCAAAAGGGAATCAAGTATCTAGACAGAGATAATACCTTGTGCTATTTCTACTAGTTGTTTTGCTCCTCTAGTGGAGAAACATAACACATTCCTGAACTTGGTAATGCAGTGCCTGTGCCCTTACTGTGACAACTCAAAAAAGAATACCTGAAACACTGCAGTTATGTTTTTCAATGTCTCAAACTTATTAACATTTATGTATTCTAATTGATCAACAATTATTAAAATATACTGTATAGTGTAGTATTTTGGAATACACTGCTGCTATCTATACTGCATATAATCAGATAGTCAAAGCAACAAGTGTGCTTTTTACTGTGATTTTTCTTTGATGGTAGAATATTTATAATCTTGGCTGAACAAAAATTTGTTAGTTTATACTGACAGACTGGAGAGTTATTTCATTACTAAAAGCATAATTATTGGTAATGACAGGTGCAACAGATGTGTATAATAGTTTAATTTTATGACAAGTAATATAGGTAATTCATCCTACCTGGAGTACTTTGAATGCTTTTTAAAGGAGTTAGTAATTAAGAAACGTAACTACTTCAACATCCCCCAGATATGCCCACACAGATTTTCCTTAGTGTTTGGTGGGGTCTTTTTTAAAAAAAACTATGGCCAAATTGCTGAATATAACTCCACTAAAAATATTAAATGACACTTTGGTAACAGGGATAGAATGACTTACTTCCCCACAATGTTGTGACTATAAACTCAAACCCCAAACAATACTTTATTCTACAGTTTCCATCCTCTGCATATCTGAGTACAAATTAAAAAAGAAAATAATTCCCTGAATTCAATAGTTAACATTCAATGATCTAGTACAGCAAACAATGTAGTACTAATATTTAACTTACCCTTTTTTTTCCCTCCCTCCCACTAAAAATCCCATTTAATAGTTAAAAAAAATTTACACTGTTGCTAGATATTCTGGGAGGTTTTGGTACTTGTTACTGTGAAAATAATTAGCAAGAACTCATAAATTTTTTTAATCTTAGAAGAATGCTATAAGCACATAACTCAATTAAGCAAGTAATTCTGCAAGGTATTTAAGTAATGAACAAATTAAATTAAAGAAGTAATACCTGCAAAATCACATTTAATTATCTGCTAACATACGTTCAAAACTAGCACTTAAAATTACTACAGGCTCATATCTGTATGTGATAGGCACCAAGGCTGCTGTTTAAACTCATACATTAAACAATATAAACTGTTTAGAGTCATAAAACTGAAGTATTGCTGTGTCATTTAAAATAGCTTGGTATAACAGAATTTCCTGATTTTTAGCAATTTGGAAGAAAATTTCCCATTCCAGACCAAATTTGACTGTGTACTTTAACTTACTCATCTCCAAACACTTGATGGCTATACTCCGGATTAAATGTTGTGTTGTCATCTTCCAAATCCTCTGGAAAGCGAACTGAGAAGAAAATAAAAAAAAAAGTATGACCAACTCATCAGTGTGTTTATCCACAGACGTTCGGCTAGAACTACATACATTCTTCCACTACAGGTTCATAATTAGAGGTTGTCTGACTATCTGTATTAGGTTGGCATAGAAAAGAAATAATGACATCTTGAGCAATTTAGATGCAGGCTATTTGATCTGAGGAGGTCAAATCAATAAAGCAGATTAAAACTGAGAAATTCACATACATGCTTGCTGTATATATTTCATAAATGTATCTCCTGAATGTTACTGACTTTAACTTCATCTTTAATATTAACAACACTGCGCAGCTGGATATTGCCATTGTAAGCCAGATTGATCATGCAATCAGGGTTGTCTTACCATTCTACCATTCTTTCACATGCAGCTATGAGGGGGTTTCCATAGAGTAAAGAATGGAAAGAAATGTTTCCGTGCATAGCATGCTCACAGCCAAACAGAGGCACTGTGGATTGGATGATTGGGTAATGAGGTGGATCATGAACTGGCTGCAGACAGAAGCCGGAGAGTAGTGGTAAATGGGACAGTTTAGTTGGACGCCTGTATCTAGCACAGTCCCCCACGGATCAGTACTGGGACCAGTACTCTTCAATCTATTCATGAATCACTCAGATGAGGGATTAGGGTGCACTGTCAGCAACTTTGCTGATGACACAAAGCTGGGTGGTGTTGCTGACACCCCAGCAGACTGTGCTGCAATTCAGTGAGACCTGGGCAGAGAGAAATTTTAATGAGGTAGAACAAGGGTAAGCGTAGAGTCTTGCATCTGGGCACGAACAACCCCAGGTACCAGTATAGGTTGGGGACTGACCTGTTGGAGAGCAGTGTAGGAGAAAGGGACCTGGGTGTCCTAGTGGACAGCAGGATGACTACGAGCCAGCAATGTGCTCTTGTGGCCAAGAAGGCCAACAGCATCCTGGGGGGGATCAGAAGGGGGGTGGTTAGTAGATCAAGGGAGGTTCTTATTTCCCTCTACTCTGTGCTTGTGAGACCACATCTAGAGTATTGTGTCCAGTTCTGGTCCTCTCAGTTCAAGAAGGACACAGAGCTGCTGAAGGGTGTCCAGCATAGAGCAACTAAGATGATGAAGGAAGTAGAAAACCTCCCTTATGAGGAAAGACTGAGGGAGGTGAGTCTCTTTAGCTTGGAAAAGAGGAGGCTGAGGGGTGAGCTCATTAATGCCTATAAATATGTGAGGGGTGGGTGTCAGGAGGATAGAGCCAGGCTCTTCTTAATGTCATCAAGTGACAGGACAGGGGACAATGGGTGCAAGCTGGAACATAGGAAGTTTCATATAAATATCAGAAGGAATATCTTGACAGTGAGGGTAACTTATCATTGGAACAGGCTGCCCAGAGTGGTTGTGGAATCTCCTCTGCAGACATTCAAGACCCACCTGGATGTGTTCCTGTCTGACTTGGTCTAGGTGGTCCTGCTGTGGCAGGGGGATGGGACTAGATGATCTTTTGAGGTCCCTTCCAATCCCTAACGATTCTATGATTTGTTCATGTCAAAGTTTTGGAGAGCTAGTGTAGATACATACAAACCAGGTACACCAATACTATAGTGGTACTTGCACCAATACTACCAAAATGGTCAATGAACACAACAAAAGAAAAACCAAAAGAGCACTTCTGGACTGTCACCATGAAAGAAACTAGAAGTATGAAGAACACAGTGCATGAATACATGACAAATATGTTTGGAGTTTTTTTAGCAGTACGACTTTGCAGGTTCACATCTTTTCTTTTAATGTAATTTGTATGTGGATCATCTCCACTCTCTAAAGGAAAAAAAAAGCAGCTACAAATATAACCAAAATGGACAACAGGTAAGAGGGTTGCCCCTTGTGGTCCCTCAGCTTTATACCAAATCTATAGGACAGATATGGTATGGAATACCCTGCAGAGTACTCTGCCCTGTCTGCTCCTTCCTGAAGTTTCAGCCCCTCACTGCACCCTCAGTGTACAAGATGTACGCAGTGACCTTGGTCTAGACAGGAACATATCCAAGCAAAAACCTTTCTGCAAACCAGCTCCTGGTAGTAAACATCCAGCACTATTACTGGTAGAAGCAGCCACTGTCTACAAAAAGGCACCATTAACTGCAGAAAGTGCAGATATTTAGAAGAGACTGAGCTGCAAAGTAAAAATCACTAAACAGAAATAGTTTTCTATCTCATGCCAGAATAGTAGCTTAAAAACTCAAGTATTTTTGTTAGAATGACACTTCAATCTAACCAATTACTTCTGTGCCAAAATTGAAAATATGGCTTATTCTTCAAGTTATTATTACTACTGCTCCTAAGTTCGAGATACAAGCAAGTCCTTCAGGAGTTCATCAATTCTGTCTGTATTCTGGGTGTCTTAGTAAACAAATTAACTACAGAGTGAAATAAACAATACTCAGAAGATTGAGATTTTTTTTATATTCAGATTTTAAACGATTTTAATGAAAAATATTTTGTGTGATCCAGAGGGGGAAAGGCAACAGAAAACTGAAGTCTTCAGTTGTCTGTTTTAGTTTTGTGTTCCCCCACAACAGAAGGGTAAAAAAAAAATGCAATTAGATATCTGTAACCATAAAAAGAAATAAATCAGTTGCTATGGTCACCATGATAAGACACACACTTAGGACTGTATCATAGCAATATAGAAGAAAACTGAAACAAACAGAACATAATGAACACACACAAAAAAAAGACAAATCACAATTCCAGTGTACTCTGGTAGCACGCTAATAAATTACTGTTGACATTATCATGCAGACAGTAGTGAATTTCTATAGCTTGACTTTAATTGTAGAAGTGTCAGTTAACTAAGACTATGTATTCCTACTCTTGTGTTTGCATATTAATAAGTACATATCAAAACCTGGGTGGATTTCAGAAGGAAGTTTCCTAAGATACTAAAATAGTACAATATCAAATGCACAATATTTAAAAAGCAACATTACCTAGTTTTAGCTGAATTGCTTCATTTGTATTACACTTGTATTCAGCCAGCTTCTTCTCCATAGCACTAAGTCCTGAGGTAAAAAAGATATTTAAAAGAGTTAGGAGATATACAATCTTTGCATCACTATTAATCGTGGAACATATTTAGCTAAAAAGCGTCTCACAACCAGAAAGAATGCACAAATCCACCCATAATACTGAATAAATAAGTTAACAACACTACAATATACTACAGTGAGTAAAAGGAACGAATATAGAACTTTATCTCACTGTTCTAGAACTAGTGGCAAGAACTATAAATCAGATAGATGCTAAAAGGTGAGATGTATGCTAAGAATTAAAGACACCACATTAGAAACATTTAAATGTTCCAAATTATTACTAATAAATATACCTAAAAGCAAAAATTAGAAATTCAGTGTAATGTTTCTTTTTACAGAACACATTAAGTAACGTGTTTCAAAGTATTTCAGGAAATTGCATTAAGTATTTTTTACAAACAGGTGTTTATGAACTACAGTGATATGTACCACCAGTAATTACTCAACTACCACTTCCCTCCCAGAGCGGATATGGAAGGAAACAGCAAATCGCACCAAGTCTGTTTTTCAAAGCACAGCCCAGAAAACAAATTTTGCTTGTCACGGTATATTTCAAGTGCTTTACAAATTTAGCCCCCACACCTACTACCACAAAGTTCTTCCTTTTAACTTCAGCCAGTAAGGCCTAAGTAACAAGTTTGGGGTTTTGATTCTCTCCCCACCCACACTAGACTAGTGGACACAGGGGAACACTCTAGCTGGCCACTACTGAGCATGGGGATCCGAGGGCGCCTGCCTGCTCGGCAGCAATAACAGGGTAAAAAGTACGCCGCGTAGCTCACCCCAACACCCAGTTGCCCTGTCAACCAAGCCCACCGTAGGCCATCCTCAGAGGCAATCTGAGCCGCCGATCCCGCTGCCCCGCGCTCAGACTTCGTGTCGCGGACATGTTCCCGCTCGGACCGCAGGAGTCCAGCCGAAGGAAGCGGTGCCAGCCGCTCTCACGGAGAGGCGCCAGCCGGTATCCACACCCCTTCCCGAAAGCGGCCGAACCGCCGCTACCCATCACAGCCTGGTGTCAGGGCAGGCCCAGGCAAGTACGCCAGCTTGCGGGCGCAGGGACGGCGCGACGACACTGCACAGAGACTCACCCGCCATTTCTCCAGTGCGACGGCAGCGACGACAGAAACACCGGGGTAGAACGAATGAGCCCGCGCACCCGCTCACCGGAAATGAGAACACACAAGAACGCTTCCGCTTCCGGCCGCTGACATGCCGGGAGGAACCAATAGTCTCGCGGTGAGCGGAGCGCGGCCGCTGCGCATGCTCGGTGTTAGCGGCGCGACCCTTTGAGGAGCTCACCCGAGCTGGCCTTGGCCGCCAGCCTAGCTGGAGCGCATGCGCAGCGCGCACTGCCGTGGCCTGGCAGCTGAGTGCGTCGCGGTATCGGTTTATAAGGGGTCCGCACGGCTCTGAAGCGCTGGTGCGGCCCAGGTGAAGTCAAAAAGAGAGCTTCGCTGTCAGTAACACAGAAGCGTGGGTGCTGAGCCCCCCTGTGACAGCCACTGCAGGAAACGTCGGCAGCTTTCTGTTCGTTTCTCATGTGCGCTGTTAACTCCGCAACTAGCATGGCCTTGCTGAACAACATTGAGTGGTAACATTTTTAGCGATTATAAGATTTCTGGTAAAACTAGAGGAAAAGCAAACTACAAAAATAAAGCTGAGAGAGTTGGAGCTGTCTAGCGTGGACAGGAGGATGCTGAAACGTGTCTCAATGCTTATACATATCTAAAGGGTGAGTGTCAGGCTGATGGGGCTATGCTTTTTAGAGGTGCCTGGTAACCGGACAAGGGTTAATGAGCACAAAGTGGTATATAGGAGGTTCCATGTAAATATAAAGAATTCATTTATTTATTTTCAGTGTGTGATAAGACACTGAGCAGCCTGCTTAGAGAGGTCATGGAGCATCCTTCTCTGGAGGCATTCATAACTCACCTAGTTGTGTTCTCTGTGATCTCTGGGTGAAGTGTTGGGATGATGGTTGGATTCAGTGGGCTTGGTGGTCTTTTCCAACCTGAGATTCCACTGTAGCAGGGTGAGGTTGGACAGGGTGATCTTCAGAGATCTCTGCCAGCCACCAACAATCCGTACTTCTGTGAAAAACTATTTCTGCAGGCAGATGGCACACACTTCAGGAAGTTTTTGTTGACCTGTAGCCCAAAAGGAGTTCTGCTTTCTAGAGAAGATAGTTGTTTTGCACTCAGAGATGTGACTGCAATGGTAACACTCCTGTTAATTGTAGTTAAATATCTCACCGTGTTGTGAGAGTTACAACAGAAGCAGTCATCGTTATGTGTTCCAGTGACATGTAATAAGAGATCTGCGTGGGCCCTTGACAGCCAGGCAAAACACGCATTATTATTTAAGTCAGGTTGAACTGTGGTTGAACTGCCCAAAAGGATTTAAAACGTATCCTCTCTTGAGGCTGTGGCCAGCATGTTTTTCATTCAGAGACAACAGGCAGGCCAGTGTGCTCTACCGCTGAAGAACTATCAGAGCTTGTCCGAAGCTGCAGAATTCCAGCCAGAACTGATGACTTTAGGCCGAAAGCAGTCGGGGGCAGGAGGATTAGCCTTGGGTAGAACGCCGGGCTCTGCTCCGCTCCCCTCGTCCTCCTGCGGGGAGATCGCCCTGGGGAGTGAGCCGGGCGGGGCAGGGCAGGGTCGGGCTGGGTCTTTCTTAGCGCCGCGTCGAGGCAGCAAGTGTTGCGGCGGCGCGGCGGGTGGTTAGCGGCAGGCGGCTCCTCCTCCTCCTCGGCGGGCGCAGCATGGCGGTCAAGGTGACTCTAAGCGTCCGTCACTTGTCTCGAGCGGAGACGGGCGGACTCCCGCTTGCCCACGCGGGGGGAGGCAGGTGGCGGCGGGCGCTGTTGCGGAAGCCCCGCGGGGCACCCGGGGAAGCCGCAGCCGGGGGCGGTGGAGGCGGTGCGGCCCCGAGGCAGGGGCATCGCTGCGGGCCCGGCCGGCCCCTGCCGAAGTGGAGCTGGTGTGGGGGCACGGTCCGGGGTCGGCAGAAAGCTGTTCGCGGCGGGCGGTAACGTGGAGCCCCCGGGCGGTAACAGCGAGCGTCAATGGGCCCGGGCGTTGCGCCTTGTCCAGACAGCCCGAGCCTGGCGGCTGTCACGAACGCTGGGGGTCGGCGGAGCCCCGCCGTGGCCACGGACGGGTCGTGTGTGCGGTTCGCCCCGTAGATGCAATAAGGGAGCCGGTACCGCTGCCCTTCGTGGTGCTCACGGCGGGCGTTGCATGCGCTGTGTCAGCAGCCTAGGTAGCGAAGCATTGACTTGCTTCTGTTTACAGGTGCAGTCGACCAAAAGAGCAGATCCTGCTGAACTACGAAGTATTTTTTTGCAGGTAAAAAGATCTGTCTGATTGTCAGACTCTTGCTTTGCTTTCAGCGGTTTGCCGAAGCATCACACACATGACCTGCTTGTAGGATGCTCGAAAGACGGCGGGCGAAGCACAAACAACGCTGTGTTGAAAGGGACACCAGACACTGGGGAGAAACTCCTCCTGACACGAACCATGATTAACTATTTCCAAATTATAATCAGTTAGTTTTCTGAAATATTTGCTATTTTCCTATAAAGCACATAATTGTAGCCATAGCTGAGTACTGTTATGATTTAAATGGACTTTCACAGAATTCTTAAACATTATTCTTCCATGGCGGTATGTTTTGTCCTTGATGTTTATATGTGTTCATCTTACAAATGACAGGCAATGTTTTTAGAACTTAAAATATATTTATTATTTTTAACCTAAGCATAAGTAAATTCTTTTTTACCAAGGGTAACAGAGTGCTGGTACAGGTTGCCGGTAGAGGTTGTAGAGACTTCTTCTTGGAAGACATTCAAAACCGAATAAACATGTTTCTTGTGATCTTTTGTAGGTGATCCTGCTATAGCAGGGGGGGTTGGACTAGATGATCTTCAGAGGTCCCTTCAAACCCCTAACATGCTGTGATTCTTAACTGATATATTTAATTATATTATCCCCTGCAGGGCCTTAGAATTAATATACACATAAATAACTGCATAATGCTTTCTCCACTCCTCTTAGTTACAGTAAAACGTGATCTGAAGGGAAAATCCTGTCATTCCTGAAACTTAAATAGTAAGATTTGAATTGTGCAGAAGTGCTTTATGTCCATAGGTGGGCCACCAATACTTAAAGTTCTCAAAAATATGTTTTTTCTTTTCCCTTTATGTTGAGTACTGCACAGAAAGTACACAGTAATTTTTCCTCCATGAAAAAGAATATAAAATTAAGTATTAGAGCAAATACTGTAAAGAATATATTATTTCATCTTTGTCCTGCATCTTTTAGTCTACTGTATTATCTACTAGTTACCACATGTGATAAGTAGGCAGAGATATATTTTTACCTGAGACAGAGAAGTAGTTTTCCAACTTCTACAAACTGAATTATACTTCTGGAGTGCTAAAATTTAGAATGTTGGAATCAAGTGGTAAAAACCCAGCATTTAGTTTCTAGTTTCTGTGATCATCACAGGTTCATTTCTTGTTGGCATAATGTTTAGCTTTCGAGGATAAGGAATACAGTAGAGTCCATTACATATTTTTTAAATCATATCTTTATTTATTATTGATAAATACAAAATGTGTGAACACATTACAAAATGTGTAGAACGTTACACAGCTTTTTTCCAACTTCTTGCAAGATACTTTTGCGTATTTGGTTGCAAATATGCAAAAAGTAGTGTCAGAATAAGCTATTCAACTTGGAAATATAGACTTCTAATGATTCTTGACTTCAAGTTAGTAGGGATGCTTGCTTCTGGAAATAAGTAATTGTTTAAAGTCCTTGATTTTGGTCATGTAGGGAAAAGTGGATAGGAAGAACACTGTACAACTGGATCCTGATAATGGCTGACAACCTATTTTTATTTACCTATAAAGTAGGCAGGCTGATTTTAAAGCAACTTTTTGATCTTCTCCATGCCTATCTCATAATGTTGAAAGAAACATGCAAATTAAGTTGTGTATTGTTTTGTGCTCTGAGGAATGAAAAAATGCAAAAGCTCTCCTGTTTCCTCTTGAGTACCTAAGATTTGGAGTAAAAAAAGAGAAGCAACACAAACACTTCTGGCATAGAAAGAGTGTATTTTGGATTATATTTGGTAATAATAGAGTTTGAAAATGCGTCTTCTGTTTGTTAGGTAGCAAGCAAACTTAAAAGAAATAATCAAAAGATAGCTGAATCTTTCCAAGATTAAGTGTAGAGTCTTGTTACAAAATACTGTTAGAGTTGCACAGAACACGGGTCAGATGCGTTGTGCTCTTTGCTGAGAGTGCTGGCCTGTTCTCTGAGCTTCAGCTAAAGGTCGTGCATTCTTTCCTAAATTTGGCTTCCCCTGGAAATGGATGGAAGGGAAGATGTGAACTCTAGGCCTCTTCGTCATCCACCTTATTCATAGTTGGTGTACTTAAATTTCCTTCTCTTCATGCATATCCTTGAATGTGAGATGTGCCCCCTGTCCTTCCATGCTAAGTTGTATCTTAAGGGATGCTTGATATATGCCGTTCTCTCAGAATTTCTGAAGCTTGATATGTATATATTACTATTTTAAACTAAAAAATGTTAAGTTTGCCTTGTATTGGAAGAGTGCTGTTATTTTTATGTAATCCACTAACTATGATGGCATTGAAATGACATCTTTTGCACTATCAAATACATGTTACTTCTCAGGTGAAGTTGGCTAACCACCGACTTTGGTCGTAACCATAAAAGAACAGAAATTCACTGAAGGATTAAACAATTACGTAGAAGAACAATTACAAGATGTCTTAATGAGCCTTCATTCTTTTTTCTTAGGCAAGACACAGCCAGCCCTTGGGGAATATAAAATGGTGGAGAAACAAAAACAAAAGTTCCAAATTTAGTGCTGGAACCTTTTGTTTCTTAAAAATGTTCTGTCACTCTTTCTCATACCTTAGGTTAATTTAAAAAATACTAAGAGTATCCACAAGTCTCCCTTGTTTCAGAACATATTTCTCTCTCCCCAAATGAAATCATTGAGATAGAAAACCCCTTTAAATTGAAACCTGTCCATTTTTTCATAGAAAATAGTCTTTTCAAATGAACTTTCAAAGAGGATGCGTCAAAACCTAGCACTGTTGTACAACAGGAGCAGTTTTTTGTATGTTCATGTTATGTCATGAAAAGAAAGTCTCATACAAATTCATCAAGTGCTTAACTGAGACGGTCTATAATTGTATAGTAAGGGTTTTGTGTTATAAAGTAAAACCAAAAAATGCAGATTTAATTGATGTGTTATGTTTTATGTGCAAATTCAGATATAATTTTAAATTGCTTGTTTTGTGCTAAAACACTCTTGACTGAAGTTGTATGGTCAAAAGATCACATGAGGACAAATGTAAATGCTGAAAGGGAATAGCCTAGATATTTTGTCAGGCCTTAATTTATTGGATCACTGCCAAGTTCTTTCAAAATACCATGACCTTCTCATGTGGAGCTCAGTGTGTGTCGGTTAATTATTTTTGTCTCAAAATCTTTTTAGCAAAACTCACCCCTCACAGTTTTTACTGTATAACAATTAATGAATTCTAATACACTCAGGTAAACTGGTGTCTGAAGTAAAAATTAGGACATTTAGATTTTGCCTGTCTTCTCTATGTACTGTCATACAGATTAATTGCATTGTTAGTAAAGATATGCTCAGTACTCTGTATGGTCTTTCATAAAACTTTCTTTGAGTTGCAAGTTGTGTAGCAGAATTGTGCCTCAGTGCCTTCAGTCACTTGTATATGCAACAGAGAATAGAGTTGATGCAGTGAAGCCACAGTTTAATTATATCGTCATGTTGGCAGCAGTGCTGAATTAAAGGATTCCTGTCCACTCCTGTGGAAATCATCTGTTTTAATTCTGCAGTACTTCAATAATCTGATTTATGCTGCAGCCTTGCAAAGAGCTATCATCACAGCTATAGGGCAGAAGATGGTAGGGTAGTGGAGTGATGTGAGAGGATGGTGTTGTGGAAGAACTACAGGAGATGCTTAGGCAGGTGCTGATACTGATGCAAACTCCTTTACACTGAAATAGTATTCTGACTGAATTGTTTGGGTTGCACACAACTGAAAGAAGCATGAGATACGCAAATGATTGTCTTTGTTATAATGGAGTGTTACACCATAACAGGTACTCTGTAGGATTTATTCTGTGGGTAAGAAATGCTGTACTTTGGCAGAGTAAAGGCCCATTTTGTTTCACATAAGGCTGTGTCAACTGAATCAAGAAACTGCAGAATTTAAATGTTCAAGGTACAATCTAAAGATAAAGCCATTAACTGAAGTTTGAATTCACTAGTAGAGTTTCTGAACTGTAGATCTTTATGGACATTGCCAATTCTTTTTCTGCAAATTAAGCTTGCATATAGGCTTTGTGAGCAACAATGCTGAGAAGCATACTTGGTCATCAAAGTGGATTGAGTCACAGTAGTTTAGGGAGCTGCTTTCCTGTGTTCCACATTTAACTTTCCAGTTTGGAAATGTAGTTTTACTTCAAAGATGACTGTTATATCATTAGTAAAGTACAAGAAAAAATTCCTGCAACTATACTGCCATCTTCAAACAAGATCTCAGGGTATGAAATTCCAGAATATATTTCCCTTCCATTCATCACTTGTGGTGCTTTCTGCTCCTGCCTTCTCATATTCTTAGTTCAAGATTGGTATTACACAGTGTAACTGGACAGCCAAGGGCATGGAATTTACTTTATGCAGAAAAAACTACCTCTTAATTTAAACTTACACCTGAAGTGAAGAACCAGTGATTAATGATTTGAAACAGAAAAGTGATCAGTAAGAACACCAACACAGATATGTGGCAGTTATCTTGGTATACAGATAACAAAGGTGTACTTAGTTATTTTTTTAGTTAGTTTTCTTAGTATTTAAATTTATAATTCAAATGTCTGTGATTCTTATTTGTAAATTTATTGTTAATAAAATTAAAACTCAAAACTAGTTTTGTGTCATTTTATTTTTACTCTAGTATGCCAGTGTTGAGAAAGATGGTGAACATTTCATGACGCCAGAAGATTTTGTGCAAAAATACTTAGGACTTCATAGAGATCCACGATACAATCCTAAAACAGTGCAGCTGTTGGCTGGAGTAGCAGATCAAACTAAGGATGGGTGAGAATTTTGCTTTCCGTTAGAAGCTTGTAGTGCATTGGTAAATTTATGAGTGAAAGAGTTTGATAATTTCATCTTCTAAAATGTTATTATTTAGATGGTGAGCGTTTTTTCTCATGTACTATAACTTTTTGGAAATAGGGAAAAACCAAGGTGTTTAATGTGTATTTTTTAAATTAAGGGTTTTCTTAATGGATTTTTTACAATTGCCAGAAATGCAAAGAAAGCTGAACTTGGAAAGTTTCTTTTCTATATACTCACATCCATTAGATATATGTAGAGTTCGCTTAATAAAGATGAGGTTGATACCACCTGAAACTTTTCCAGCTCTGCTTGCAGAAGATATTACTTACTTTTAGGCAGTTCTCTAAAACTGATTTGCTAAACGTCCACTCTGCTGAGGTAGTGCCGTCTAACTCACTTGTCTTCAAAGAAGCTTTATCTTTTGCTATAGGTACTTCTAGTTTTGGTCTTGAGTTGTAGCAGGAAGCATGGATAGTGTTACAGTAACATAAGAAAGTAAAGATGGATCTGAGAACAGATCAAGAATATAGAAGGCAACAGGTATTTTATAGCGAAAGTTGCTGTTAAAATAGAATACGGTATGTTGGTAAAGACAAAGATAAAACTTATTAAAAATTAGAAGCTCCTTTAGATTTGTGTGTTCAGATCTGTCCTTTCACATTACTGATACATTTTTGTTTTGCTATGTTCTACTTTAGAACATTAGTTTGTGTAGTATCCTGAGCAGCTCGCGCAGCCTGTGCTTTACACGTGAAATTGTATATGCTATATACATTTTGCACTAAATGACAAATGTAGGATCTCCCTTTTGCTGTAATATTACATGATCTATTTTGTAAACCTGTAGCATGTTAATAATATATGTGTTATATACATATATTAGATTAATCTGAATAACCTATCTTTCTGTTTGCAGTATGTGCCTGCAGCTTGTTGTATTGTTATGGATCACAAATGCTGTTTTTTATGTAACTATTTAAATAATAGCCTAACTGATGACTAGTAAACCAACATGTTATTTCTCTGAAAGCTGTTGGTTATCTTTTACAGTGTACGTTTCTTCAGAAAATGTCATAAAAGCATCTTTCTTACAGTAAGAAATCAGTAATTTGATTTGTTGGCTACCACAGAACTTTATGTTGAGGCACTGTGACTACAAGTTTTGAGTTTTGTTTTTTTTTTTTGTTTTGGTTAATACTTAAGGTGATCAAAAATAGGTAAGTATCCTTTATCTACTTCTGTATGGAACAGCGTGAACGGTACTGATAACCACTGGGTCTGCAGTGCAAGATGCTGGTCTGAATATTTGTCTGAAACTTACTTTCCAGAGTGATTTCATCTGTATTAGTCTTTAATCTGTTTTTTCTATGGTGAGTTTGTTACATCCCCATCATTGTACTGTGTATATTGACTTCTACATTTACATTTTTCCATTTGTAGTGAACTGTAATATGTTAAAAATCTATCTTCTAAAAACTATACCATCTGCACAGAGGATTTATCATGAATAATTATTGCAATCTTCAACTGAATTATTGCATGTGTTACATCTTTCAAAGGACCTAAAGTTAACTTTATGAAGTCCAATAAATCCAGGCCCTATTCCATACATACATTTGTAAATTAAGTTACAGACCAACAATATCACAGCAAGTGCTGTTGAGAAGCTTTGGATTCTGTTACAGATTTTTCATTCCTGTTTCTGCTATCATTGCTAGCCTTCCTTGCCCTTCAAATTACTCAAAAGTGTGAGTAACTCTTCTTTATTAATATATTTTTATTTCAGATAGGTTTAAGATTGTTTCTTCAGGGGAAAAAAGCACATTTTGGAACTGACTATCTGTTGGCATACGTTTAAAAGATGTTTTTCTACTTTTTTTTCTGGTGATAACTTGATCCATACTTAACTGTTCCAGAGTGCTATTGCCTTCTCCCATTACTGCAGTGCAAGACTCATTTGCTTTAGTGGAGCACTGTAATTTGGTTTTTAAAATACATGACTGAATTCCTCATTGTTACAAATGCACATTCTGAGAAATTCATGTGATGATCTTTAAATTGGAATTTAGCTTAAACTGCTTGTCTACTATCTGTTGAAAACTGGGATTTCACTGATGGTGTAAGAATTTCTTTGTCTTTACACTACAGACACCAGTTTTGAAATGAGGATAAATATCCTCTCTGGATAATGTACATATATATGTGTGCCAAACCCATCTTCCCAATTATGTATAATTTCAATTGACCATAGTAAATACTTCAGTTTTAAAGCAAAGGATTTTCTCCTCCCTTCAAAGCTTCAAAGTTTCTCAGTGGTCATTCAGAATTCTTAATTTAATCGCTTGTTTCTGGGTACTCAGTTTGGAAATGTGTTCTAAAGTCCTGAAGAGTTGGGGTTTCAGAGAATGAAAAAGCACAGCAGTGCTCTACGTAGCTTTTAGGTGTTATGCTGTGTGGAGAGGGAGAAAAAGCTAATAGTTGTAGCAAAGGTAAAGATAGAGAAAAATTGTAAACACATGGCTTACTTTGTGTGCTTTTGAAGGGTTACCATATGGAAGAAATGAGAGGAAATGAAATAAAAAAAATGTTACAGATAAAATGAAAGGTGAGTGATTTCATATTGGTATGGACTCTGTAATGACTGAATGATACTTCATTAGTGATTGGGTGGGAAGAGCCATCATTCTGTTTAATCCAGCTCCAGTTCTCTCTACTTTAATGCATAATGGAGGATCAGAGGGGACGCTCCTGCCCTTAGGCAAAGCAAGTTGACTGTATGGAAAGTAGGCACTGTTAAAGTGAGACTTCTCAAGATGTCTTTTAGGTTCAGGCTTCTACACACATGTTCTACTGAGATGGTCACTTGACTCTGACAGTTATTTCCGATAAGGAATTAATCGGTATTTCAGGTTTGCACTTGTATTCGAGGTATATTTTGAAGTTATAGTAATTGCAATTATTTTAAAGGCTATTCTGTTTCTTTGGTGCTAAACTCATAAAGAGAATGCTTTGCATGAAATCAACTTTACATCTGAAAAATCATTCTCACATCTTTCATTTTTGTAGCTAAAGCATGACAAATTACTATAATAGTTCTATTGTTACAATAATTCTGTATTTGCCACACCTTAGGTCCTTTCAAAATAATTACATGTTCTTTTTCCCTGGATTTTCTGTATAATGCAAATATGCAAGAATGATAACATATGTGACCTTGTTTGAAGTATCTCAATTCTGCTATGTGTACTTTAACAGAGAAGGACTTGATAAACTAATGAATTATATCTTGATTTCTTCTTTTTCTAATTTAACTTCTGTAGGAAACGATTTATAGTTGATTCTTTAGCAGTAAGCAGTATATGTTTGAATTAATCACCATGAGCTAATGGTTTCCTATGAAGAGTATTAAATTCAGATTATATAAATTTTGTAGGAAAATGTACCATCTACAGTGCTAATTCTATTTTGTAACAGCATCTGTTGGAATAATAATATTTTATTAAAAATAAGATTAAAATTATTATTCTCATTGGTAATTTGATGCTAAAATAGATACCTCGTTTGAGCTCAGGAACTTGTAACTGCATGGAACAGTCTTAAGATGAAAACACATTGTAGTTTTAATAAACCAAGTTTGCTTTGAAATCTTTTGCTTGCAGTATTCTGGAAATTGCTGCAAATATCTTTACGGGTATGTGATTTTGTTTCTCTGCCAACAGTATCCTTTATCTTCTCTGGCTTAGGGCTCATCTTTCTGCAGCTGTTCTCACAACATTGAGATCCCTTTAGAACATTTTTTTCTGTTAATCAGAATAAGCTGAGTTCTCCTAGAAAAGTTATTTATTATTATTCTATATAATAATAATAGAATATTGAAGTCCAGGTTTGTGTTGAACACAAGGACTTGGATGCCTCTGTAGCATTCCAGAGATGTTTGGGAACCCTATCAGGGGATAGCATTGCTTCTTTATCTTATGCAGAAACAGCTTTCCTGATGCATCCTGAGTTTCGTTTTCCTGTATGGCCGGCTGTCATGCATACACAGCTCAGAATGTTGTGATCAGCTGTTACACTCAAATCCTTCCCTCCCTTGGTCGTGTCTAACTGTCTGTCTGTCTTTCTTCAAGTACATGAACTTACTCTTGTCTGTCCTCAAGTACATGACCTTGTGGTTCATTCTATTTTTGAAGTGTAATATTTTGTCTATATACATTGTAAAGCATTACTTTCCCTGAACCTGTTTGATTTTTTGTGAATGTTATGGATTGTTTTAAGAAAGTACATTTGTTGTATAGTATATTCCTATATTTGCATTAAATTATCCTTTCTTTCTCAGTAGAAATACATATATAAATCACTACTAAAATGACAGCCATGTAAATTTTATGGTGGTAGAATGTTTATGGGTTTTTAATGTCTTAATTTTTATGTGCTGTGTACTTACATTTACAAGATAATAAATCGTAGTATTCATTGAGAGTTAATTATATTTTGTTATTGATGGATATGATGTATTCAGTCCTTTTACAGAGGGAGAAACTGAGTTGTGTAAAGATCATGTAACTGCTTAGCTGTAACAACTACTTTTTCAGTTCATGGTGTAGACTTAACTTTTTTGTATTAGAATTCTGTTTTACAGAGCAGCAAACAGAAAATATAATTGGTATTAAGAATATTTTAAAAAATCATTATAACTTGTGTATTTTCCTTTGTAGGCTGATTTCCTATCAAGAATTTTTGGCATTTGAATCTGTTTTGTGTACTCCAGATGCAATATTCATTGTTGCTTTTCAGTTATTTGACAAGAATGGCACTGGAGAAGTAACATTTGGTAAGAATTTTTCAAGAAAAAAAGATTAAAAAGTGATTCTAATAGTATAAATCATGAAAATGATTCATCACTACTGGTGGATAGAAATGCATATTGCACAGTACACTCTCCTAAGAGTCTGCATGAGTAAAATGTTTTTTGTTTTGAATTATAGAAGCTTAAGAAATACACAGAAACAAAAGGTATTTTGTTCTGTCTTCTTGAATCAGGATTTTCCATGTTTCTGACACAGTTAACTGTTTTGTTCATTATCGCCCTAAAATTCTGTGTCATGGACTTTGAACTCCTTCAGTGATGAGGGATTTTCAAAATCTATTCTGGATCTCCACTTTGAATAATTGTTATTAGATACAGTAAGAACTCTATAAAAACAAAGTGAGGGCTACTCTTTTGAAGCTTTAGTTTAGCAGTCCTTTTCTTGAGCAGCAGATCTTTATTTAATGTTACAAGCATAACTTCCAATTAGATCTTGTATTTGAAAAGTTAGGAAGAAAATACTGTCTTAAAGTTTGTTACTTTGTTTCTTAATCATATAAATTAGTAATTGGACAAAATTCTTCAGGCCAACCATTGCGCTTTATGATGTAGCTAAATAATTGCTCTTAACATTGCAATTTAGGGATGATTAGGTTTCATTTTTGAGACTTCTATGCTCCTGAAAATTAGATGAATTAATGCTAAGAATCTTAATAAAATGAAATGAGAATTAAATGTTATTTCTTTCTAAAAGAATAAAGCTTTCAATAAAGAACATGCAAGCTATGCTTGGATTTGTAAACACTTGCTGTTTGTACTATTTCCTTCTTATGAAAATTGTTGCAACTTGTTGAAAAAAATAATTAAAGGGTCTTTTTTATGAAAACAAACTGCTGTACTTACGATGTCTGTTTAACTACACTGTTAATCGAAGGGTAGAATGCTAAGCAATTTGGATACACAACATCTTAAAAGAAAATCTCTTAAAACTTAAGTAAAGGTGAAGTTGGTAAATGCAGTCATTAGGAAGCAGGCTAAGTACTACTATTAGTGTGACCGTATTAATGATGGTGTATTCAATAATCTCACAAAACAGGATGTGCACTTTGTAGCTCTCGTGAACACACTTGAAATAGCTGGTTCCATAAATGAACAAACATTAATTTTAGATTATATACAGATTCTGCAGTCAGGCTGAGGATTGTTATCATAGCACATATTAAAGGTTAAAAGAACAACATAAATGAGAGAAACTGTAAGAAAATTGTATGCTTTATTCTGTATGTTTCTCACTGAATTTTTTTTAATAAGGCTTGTAAATTCTGTGCTAGGAAACTAAGGAAAAGATAAGAAAATTTGGTTTCTTAATTGGTTTCTTGTTCATACAAAAGTTAATTATCTTGCACTTATTGGTGTATTTAAGGGTATACAGTAATATACCATTTTTACCTATTTTTGTGGTTTTTTTGCTTTCTGTTACTATTGTTATTTGTAATATGGGCTACTTTTATTTCATGTGAATGATGATAGATGATGTTCAGAATTTTGTAACTTTGCAGTTTCTAAGTCAGTCTTGTGACTTAAGGAGGCTCTTTATAGATAGATGATGGCAGATCAGTGGATGTGGTCTATATTGACTTGAGTAAGGCGTTTGACACATTCTCACATAGCCCCTCAGTTCAAGAAGGACACAGGTGAAGGGTGTCCAGCATATAGCAACAAAGATGATGAAGGAAGTAGAAAACCTCCCTTATGAGGAAAGACTGAGGGAGCTGGGTCTCTTGAGCTTGGAGAAGAGGCTGATGGGTGACCTCATTAATGACTATNTGCGACTTGGTCTAGGTAATCCTGCTGTAGCAGGGGGGATTAGACTAGATGATCTTTCGAGTTCCCTTCCGATCCCTAATGATTCTATAATTTTATAGATGAGTTCTGCACTCTTTCAGAAAGCCACAGAAATTAGTTTCATGTCAATACAGGGAATACGTAAAATCAGCTCTTCAAGTTCAAAGTTAATAAATTATTAGAAGTGTACTGAAATAGAGTAAGTTTAGCCAATTGGTGTGAGAATTTCTATCAAAGAAATTATCTTATATGAGGGTGTCACGTATCCAGTCTGCAGAATAAACTATGTTGGTTAATGGGAGCAAACAAGAGTTGAGGTTTTCTAGCTCACATACAGTGCTGTGTGGTTGTTACTGCACTGATTCCAAAGCTAACTCAAGTCAGTAAGTGTTGCCAGAAGTGACATGGATTTACTGTGGTTATTCTGTCTGTATGTCTGGACAAGGGATGCCAGTGCTTGAGAGTGGAACACAGAATCAAATTGTGTTTGTCAGGCCAGTAACTTGAACCCAACACTGGCCTTGCTGGATGTGAGATGAGGTCTCAAAATAATTGTCAGTTTTCAAAAAACTTCCTAATATAATAAAATTTTCAGTTATCTGAAGAAACTAAAGTATACTTGTTGATTTTTAAAGCTGTTTTGGTATTTGAAAGCAAATTCTCCACTCAGGTTCACATGAACCTCTGTGTTAAGAGTTGAGAAATGGAAGGGGACTAAGAGTTTAATTCTTCATAAACTGTAGGATAGAAGTACTTGTCTGCTGCAATGTGCTTTGTCATACTTTAAATGAAATGGTTCAAACAGGAAGCCTTCTGTCATGCTAATGTCATCTACTTTCTTACTGCTTTGGAAGATTTATCCAGGAGTTGTGGACATCTGGAAATGCTACATCGAGGATTACCATAAACATGCAGATAGTATGCTGCAAAACTTGTGTAGTAGGTTGCTTTCAAGAATATGAAATTGGACCTTCTTTGTAGGAGCAAACTGTCCAGCATGCTCAGTACTCTTTATGAGTTTCAGCTACGCTGAACTTGGTGTCAGCAGGGTGATGAAAAATCAGTAAAATCATTGTGTTAATAATCCATTCATACAAGTGACAGTGTAGTCTAATAGAAAAGAAAGCATTTATTGATCAAATGCTTGAATGTCTTCATGAATTGTTGCTAGTCCTAGGTGAATATTTTAGAAGAAGTTTGTTGCTGATGAGCCCTCGCAAAATTGCTTTAACCATAAAATATTTTATCAACTAAAGCTGATAAAAGTGCTGGTGGGTTTTTCATACATTTTCTTATTTGTTCTGGGTTGCTTCCTGTAACCAGAGAAGACTGATAACCACTTTGTTTCCTTGATTGTGGGCTAATCATCCACACCAGACTGAGGTACTTAATGTGAGTGAAATACTTAAAAACCCTAAGGAACCTATTCCTGCTTCTCTGCGTAGGTCTTTTTACCTGAATTCAGATTACATCAAACCTGAATACTGAATTTGCTCAAGGTATTCTGTTTGCTACAGTATAGAAGCAGATAATGCTGTGGTTGATGATCTGTGACCATTGTTCAAAGATAGGTTGTTGAATTGAAGTAGAAGGATTCTTTGCAATTTTTCCCTTTGGCAAATGATACAAGGATCTGGACTGTATAACTTTTAATTGGGATGTACAATTTCAAGGCTTTTCTTCCTTGTGTAGTCACGACAAAGAAAGGTATTCTCTGATAAACTAGAGAGTTTTAGAGACACTTCTTTAAATACTCGTGCTCATATGGACATCTATCCATACTAAAACCACTTTTATCCATAGCTGAAATAATGAGATTTGGAAACTCACATGTTTGTAACTCTTCTGTATTCAAAATTCTTACAGTACTTTGGAGATAGGTGTTAAATATTTACGGAACTGAACATAAAGCTATTTAAAATATCCTGCATCTCAAAAGTAATTAGATTTTGTGGAGTATAGTGGCCTTATATGCATGGGCCAGAGTAAGTGGATTTGATACCTAGTAAAAAAACTGTGTGAAAATTACCATGATGTTGGTGAACTGAGTGGTTTCAGATACTGAAATCTTGTCCATTTTATTACATTTTAATGTGGGATAGAAAGTTCAGATTTCCCTTAGTGTTTGAGAACACTGGAAGCATGTGAGTGAGTGGAACAAGAGGAAGCTGTTGAATATATGTTGTAATTCTTTGCTTTTGAGTATTATTATTCAAGAAACAGATCACTCGTAGTACTCGCTCACTGTTCCAAAGGAGCAATTGGATTAAAGATGCTAAGATTTAGATTTAATCTGACGAGCTCTTCTTTATAAAATATTATTTGTAGTAATAAAGGCTGGAAACCTTTTCCTGTAAACAGGAAAAAAACCTCATAGTCACGAAGCAACAGATCTGAGACATATAAGAAAAACACAGTGTTTTTATCAAGTGTACTGTAAACTAGAACTGCTTATGGCTTCCTCATAGCCATACATTAGGTGTCTGTTCTCAAGATGTCTTAACACATTCAGATAATGTAGGAAAGATCAATTTATGTTGTGGCTTTTGTCCTCAGGGGTTGGTTTGTTTGGGTTTTTTTTAGTTTTTGCTTTTTTCTTTCCTGTTGTGTGATTTTTTCAGCTTTAAATTGGTTTTAAACTCTTGTGAGCAATGCAGGATGAGAGTTCCTTGTTTTTTAGAATATAATAATGTAGTATTAAGTTCAATGCATAGTTCAACAAGGAGGAATGTAAAAGGAGAGCTCCACGTTGAAGTTACATATATTGATAGTTTGTTGTATTGGTTATCACTAATTTTAAACAAAACCTCTTAATGAAGAGAAGAAATACTCTGTAAATATTTGTAGTTTATCTTTCTCACTTTTACTGCCACTTGCCATTTTTCTCTTTATGTCGAAGTAATTACTGTAGTGCTTACATTTGGATCAGTCCTAATATACTTGTCTTGCATCAAGTGCTGAAAGAATGTCTTTTCCTGTAGTGACTTTTATTCTTGAAAGTGAAAATGTGTACTATGTAGAATTAGCAGAAGTAGTGAAAAACAGCGACATAGAATATGTTAGTGTATTATCTACTTTACAGCCAAAATATGTACAAACGTGACAGTACATGACTGAGCAGACAAAATTAAAAAATTCCACTCTATCACACTGAAAACTTGCAGTAAATTTATGCCAGTACTTAAAAACTATTACATTTATATTTTTGTGTCTCTAAGAAGCATAAGAGGTGCAAGGGATGTGAGAGAATAACAAACTGTGAACAGTTTGAAGGCACTGGAATTGCGTGAAGTTCCACTTTACTTCTTGGGGAGCTGATAAGTCAAAATAAATAGTACATACTGTCTTGAGGCTCCCTTGAGGTACTGAGCTCATCTCCAGCATGGGCTATTAACAAGGCATCACAGGGTTTATAACTTCAAGTACTCTTTCTGAGAAATTCAATTCAGTATGGCCTAAAAACTCCTTGTTTCCTTACCAGTTTTTTTGACCAAGATATGTAACATCATTTGATGGAGTTTGAGCCAGTCATGTGTATGCTGCCTGTGATAGCTGCTCCAGGCATCTATAATTTGTTAAAAAATGATTGGATGGGTGGGGAAGTTCTCAAGCGATCTTGAGAGAATGCATGTTGTCTTGGAGGTAACGTACTAGTGCAGTAGAATAGTAGATTTATGGGCCTGATGGTAAGTTTATGTCATCAGGCTGCTGAGTTGCATGTCCATCTAAAATGCATTGCTATAAGGCTGGAAGGGAAGTTTCCTACTGACGCTCAGTAGGAAAGAATTCCACTGCGGAAAGGTGAGCAAAGAGTAGGAAAACACATTAGTAAATGAGTAACAGGGACAACGTAATGACATTCTGTAAAATGTCATGCTAAAGTGAAAGGATTTAAAAGTAATTTGCTGCTTGCCCTCTGCAGAATAGCTCTGTTGGAAATGCTTGTGGTTTATCTTAATTTAGAAGCATTACTTGGTTTTGACAAAGGGAAATAAAAAAAAAAAAGAGGAAAACCACCAGAATGTGTACCTTAATGTTACCCTGGTTTTTTTTGGGGGGTGTTTTTTTGCTGGTACTTTGCTTCTGCTGTGAAAACAGTAAATTTCCTCACCTAAAAGAGAAAACCATGTATTAAATTGCCTGGATTTGATCTAGAACTAGTAGAATAGGTATAGAATTGAAAAAGTTTAATTAATCAAGTAGTCCTTCAGTACAGAGAAAGCAATACATTTGCTCCAAATAAATAGGTCTTGATGGAGTTTGTTACTAAATAGTTACTAAAGTTCTTCTCATTGCATTTTGTCTGTTTAAACATAGAAGAGTGTATTCAACTAAAATATTGAGTGCATTGTTTTACATTTAAGCCACATTTTATTTTTTAGGAGGTTTTATGTTAATTAGTTTAATCAGTTTAAATACATTGAGGTTGATTTCTAGAAGTGTTTGTGGTATAAATAGCTGTCTAGTTATACTGTTTCTATGGTTGGATAAGCTGCAGAAAAAGCAGGCTCGTTTTGCAGCATGGCAGTTCTGTATATAAATAAAGCATGCTTTTATTCTGATAAAGTTTTTGACTGAATTCAAGTAATGTATTTGGCACTGAGATTTCTGTTTTCAAGTATAGATACAGAGCCTTCCTTATTCTGGAATGACAGGTTTTTTTCTTTATTTAAACAAGGACATCTCTATCTTCACTTATCTTAAAACATTTTAATAATTGAGACTACCAATTACATTTTATAGGATTTGGTTTTTATACTAAGGCCTTATCAAAAGCTTTTAATAAGGTGCTTTCTGCTGAGTTAATGATATGTTTGAGATGGCATTTCTTATACCTATCTTCAATAGACATATTCATATGGTGTGATTGTAATAATCAAGTTTCAATCAAACCATACTTAGTGTGACAAATATGGCATGAGATTGTAAGGCAGGTATTCGTGCTCTTGAAAAGGGCTTAATTTGACTCTAGCAGAGGCAGAAGAACCACTATTGATTTTTATATCAGAATTTAAATAGCTCTTATTTGTCATCTATGAGGTAAATTGCTTCTTAATTAAAACTGAATAAAACACTCCAAGGTTTTATGCAGTAATAAAAAAAGTATCACGTTGTGTTGCAAATGTGTTCTTATATAGGTCTGTACAGGTTCAGTTAGCAATTACTCTTAACAAACTAAACCACTTCTTAAACAGCTGCTCAAAACATCAGGTTTTGTATACTTCCTGGAATGTTTGTAGATTTTACTGTATCTCAAAACTCACTTGTTTTTTCCCTTTCCCAAAGCAAATGTCAAAGAAATATTCGAACAAACTGTTATTCATCTTCAAATCCCCTTCAACTGGGACTGTGATTTCATTCGACTTCATTTTGGGCATAACAGGAAGAAGCATCTTAACTATTCAGAGTTCACTCAGTTTCTTCAGGTCAGTTATTAACCTTCTTGCAAAGTAGGGCTGAAATTAATTTTCACTTCAAATAATACATTAATACTGCTATTAATTGTGAGCTCATTCTAATACTGATCATCATTATATGATGCTAATCCTGACAGTTTTGATGAACTGTTATTTCTCCATACCAGGTGTGCAAGTAGTGTATACTTAACTGGGCTTCAACTTGAATACTATCCTGTAAAAGAATAGGATTAAGTATGAAATATTTATGCTTGCGAAATTAACCATTGTAGTGATTACTGTTAAAGTGGATTGAAGGTACACTTTTTTTTGTCATAGGAATTTAATAGCAAAACTAACCTCTACCAGAGAAAGATTTAATCCTTAATATAACCGGTTGTTAGTAACCATATAACCTCCCATACAAAGAGTTTAACTTCTTTAATATTTCTTTTAACTTTATAAAGATTTGATACTTACTTTTCTCTCACTGGCGTGCATGCTACTGCACATGCGATTGTAGTTTGTTCTTAAATGTAGCCCAACTTCTCAGGAGGAAAATCTGCTTTCCTGAGGTGTTATACCTTCTAGGGTCTCTCTTCTTGAACTGGACTTTGCAAAGCCAAAGTTAAAAACATAATATGAATGAATATTATATTATAAGGAAGTAAAGGAAGATGTCAGTTACAATGGATGGAGGAAAAGTAAAGTACGAGAAATATGCATTATCATTCATGAAAAAAGAGTTATTAGAAATATAGGTAATGGCACTGAATTCTCTAAGTTAACATACAGTGATCATCTCATGAACTTAGTTTTCTGTCTAGTAGATGTGAAAATAAAAGAGATGATGCACTTCTAGAGCTAGTCTGCATTGCAAAATAGTTGTGGACATATGTCTTAAAAGTAGGCAGTAATAGATGTGGTTTGATATCATCTGCAGTTGTTGTCCAGGAAACAAATAAATCTAAAGCAGATTCTAAAAAAAAAAAATCTAACAGAGTTTGAAGCCTGTGTTGTAAATGGAGATATTTAGAGTATGACATGGTCTTTCAGTTTTGTGCTGTAACTTCATACTACTTGGAAGGAACAAACTCTGCCCTGTGTTTGATACTACCTACTTCAAGTTATCCCAGGCACAGATTAGGGATGTTAGTGCAGAAAAGTCAGATTCCTGTTGAGAAGAGTCTTTCTGCTGGGAACCTGGAGCAAAGTGATAAATATCTGTTCTGTTTTTTATTATTCCAAGACACTGTCATGTAAGACACATGTCCTCATATAATAGAAACCCTTAGTAGGATGGTGTGGAGTGCAGTAATTTCAATATGTACAAAAGTTGGATAATGTTGTCCCTCCTTTTACATCAGGTTGTTTTTCTTATTTGTTCTAACAGAATCCTGTGGATTTTTGGACTTGGATCAGAGAAGGGTTGTTGTACATGATGTAGAAAACCTTGATCTTGAGGTCATAAGACTGGAGAAATTACTGTAAAGGTGGTACAATCTAGATAGTTAGCCCTCCTCTTACTGTCTGTTAGAACATGGTTATTATTTTAGCTGCTTCTAGAGGTCTGAATGACAGCAGAATGTGCTTTATTGTTTGCTTGAATAGAAGGAAACAACTTTTTCTGGACATAGAATTTACAACCATGATTATTATCTTGAGGTTAGGTTACTGCAGTGTGATTTATATGAAGGTTTTTATAGATTGTATAGGAGTTTTAAATTGCCTGAAATCAGTGACCATTTTTGACATTATGGGAGGTAGCTGTTGGGGGCAGTCTAAATCTATATTACACAATTTTCACTGTCCTGTTTATTTTCAATGAGTAATTTTCAGTGAGTTAGTTAATGACAGCCCAGTCATATTTCATCTTGGATGTGTAAGAGATTAGTCACTTTGGGTCTTGAAGATCAGT
Source organism: Upupa epops (assembly GCA_013397515.1). Taxonomy (NCBI): domain Eukaryota; kingdom Metazoa; phylum Chordata; class Aves; order Bucerotiformes; family Upupidae; genus Upupa; species Upupa epops. The sequence goes on along the minus strand of VZRI01009406.1, from coordinate 95,912 downwards.
TTCAGAAGTTTCTTCAGCAGTTAAGTATTTAATAAAGGAATAGATAACAAACAGAACACAGGTATGTGAAACATATTTCTCAAATAGTTCAGTGAAAGTGCGTATTTCCTTACAGTTGAATCGAGGTTTTTCTTTGACAGAGGACTCAATCTGTGGATAGAATCAGTATGCAGACTTCTTGTTTTAGTTGAGCTGGCCTTTAAACTGCAGTTGTGCTGTGATCTACATGCACAGACATCGAGGTATGCTGTAAGAATATGAAATTAGATTTTTGTGAACAGTGAATTACAGAATTTGCTTCTAATCTGCTATTTCTTAATATTCATTCTAGGAGCTGCAGTCAGAACATGCAAGACAAGCCTTTGCACTGAATGACAAAAATAAAAGTGGTATGATAACTGGGCTGGACTTTAATGAGATCATGGTTACCCTTCGCTCGCATATGCTAACTCCATTTGTGAAAGAAAATTTAGTTTCAGTAAGTGTAAAGGAAAGTGTTTTGAATTCAGAGTTTAAGAGCTGTAATGTTTTAAGGTGTTACTGCTTCTCTCCCACTTTGTCTTCTACCTCTTTGTTGCTGCTGTGATGCTAGAGATTATCACACACAGAATGGGCAGGGTGAAACATGGCAGAACTCCTTGGCTACAGTAGTAGAAAAATTTTGCAGTCCACTTTACAAGCTCAGAGTGCTGTTGGAAACAGTTGGAGCTATTTTGCTGTACTTTTCCACTAAAGAAGGGCAAACTGTGCTCAGCACAGAAAAAAGATTAATTTAGGACAAAAGTATCTAATTTTTATATTTGAATATATGACAGATCTCTAAAAGGTAGAGATTATTAACAGTTTTGTCCTTTTATCTACTCTTACGTTCTTTTGCAGATAAGAATTTGGAAAATTAGTATGTAGTACTGTTACAGCTGTGATAATCTGGCAAAATCTGTAGGTAAAGTAATGACATAAAAGCTATCAAGTAAAAGTATATAGTTCCAGAAGTATTTCAGACTGAAAGCTATAAAAATATGAATTAATAGCTTTTCTTTCTGTTTTACCTGTAAATCTCACTTAACTAATAAGGCATACCATCTTCCATAAAATTTATAGTATCTGAACTGTCTAAACCTCAGACTTCGAAATAAATGGTCGCTGCTGTATGTGATTAGTGCCTTTATCCTAAGTAGCATTTACATGCGTTTTTCTATCAGAAATAGAAAGTATTAGAAAAATACGCAGTGACACATTTAGTCTGTGTATCAGATAAGTAATAACCTACTTACATTATTCTTTCCTGATTGTTTCCTAACATTCAGTTTTAACCAAAATCGAGTATCCAGTCTCATAATTCTCCCCTAATGTTATCCATTAAAATATAATAAAATTAAAGGAATAGAAAGATATATTTTAATTCTTTGTTTACCCAAGTAGATGTTTCTGTAATTTATAGTAAGATGATGTAAAAGGGCTTCAGACACTTAACTGCATTCATTTAATCTTTAAAGGTAGCTGGTGGAACTGTTTCACATCAGGTCAGCTTCTCCTATTTCAATGCATTTAATGCCCTTTTGAATAACATGGATCTTGTTAGGAAGATATACAGTAATATAGCAGGTACAAGAAAAGATGTTGAAGTCACAAAAGGTAAAGTATATTTCCTACATTTTATTAGATTTTTAGTTCTGTCCAATTTGTAATCTGGTGTTGCTATGCATTAAGGCAAGTCAGAAGCTTCAGTAGTATGCAAGTTTAGGGGTATTGTGAAGATGTTTAAGGGTGATTTTCATCCTCACAGATTAGTAGTGATTTTCAGCTATCTCATTAAAGAAGAGAATTGTGATTCTGGCAGGAGCTATGTTGCCCTTACTAGTTTGAATGGGTGTATTATTGAATATTATACTGCTCCTCCAAGGGCATGCATGCTGGCTTAAGAGGCAAAAAGTACCTAGAGAATATGGTAGAATGGATGAAGTTTGAAAATCCGCTATCTGTAATCTCCATGTTGTTTTGGCTCTAGTTACTAGTAACATTTTTTTAGAAAAATGGCAGTAATTTATAACTTAGCTGTTACTTGCATGGATGGTTTTGTATATAATTGTTGTCTGCTAGGAGATAGCTATTTCTTGTGTATGTGAAGAATTGCCATAGTTCAGTCTTGCTACAGGCAGAAGTGACTTGCTTTGGTAGTAATTTTATGGTAGATTTTATCACTAGTTTTATGTGGATGAGACCAGCTGAGTGGTAAAAACCATCCCAAGTCGTTTTTATGTTTTTCTTTTTCGTTTGGCTTATGTTTGTATGCACTACATACCCTTCATCCCTAAGGGAAAGCATAAAATGCCTGTCCTCAATCTCCAGGTTGTGCTAACAAATTGCCTAGTAATGGGGTTTTTTTTTGTACAGATGCATAAATACAGTTGGATTTATGTTCTGAAAAGAAGCAGCTATTCTGTTTTGCAAAACTCTAGAAACACAAATCATAAGTTGTGGATCTGTTTTTATTGAACTTGCTAATGTTAGGATTTTTGTTGGCTTTGATGAATTCTTACTGTAAATCAAAGTTGTGGAGTCAGACACAAGTCTGTTAAAAAGGCCTGTTTCAAGATAGGTACTCTCCTAAAGATTCTTTTTCCTCTTGCATTACACATTTTACTTATCAGTGATAGATAACATTTTTATGATGATAAAGTTATTTTTGAACATATTAAGAGGAAATTTGATAAATAACACAATTGCTTTATTCTGTTGCCTTTTAAAACCAGAGGAATTCACCCATGCTGCGATCCGATTTGGACAAGTAACACCACTGGAAATAGATATTCTCTACCAACTTACAGATCTATACAGTGTTACTGGGTAACATAAAATTAATTCTTTCATTTAAAATCATTATTTTGCTGTTTCCTGTGGAAAACTATTAATTTTTGTATTGATTTTAAGAAGTTGTGTGTTGTATTGTATTCCATTGCAGTAATTTATTCAATGTAAACTGACTGGTGTATGTGTGGATTTTGTCAGTGAGTTGTGTACATAAAGCACAATTCACTGTCATATTGTAAGTGTATTTAAAAAAAAGAAGAAAATATGAGTACATAATCCCAAAATGGCTACAGTATGTTGGTATAATTAAAATATTGATGGTTTCTGAGCTTGTTGAATACATGTGAAACTTTAGGTAGGAGTATCTAAACATAGTGTTCTATGTCCTTTATTGCTAGTAATCAAGAACTTGCTTATGAATAATCCAAGCTCTCTTTAGCTGTGCTTGTGAGCCACAGTGAAACACCCTTCTGACTCTAAGGGCTCTCTGTTGCAGTGTAGCAGACTTCTTAAATGTGCATTCAAATATGACAGGTGTTTTTTTTTAAACTCCGAATGTGTTCCCTGGGGTGTGGTGAGGAATATTGTATCGAATATGTTTGGTGTCTTGTCTAACGGTTATTTACTTTTCTCTGCCTTGTATAAAGGCGCTTAACTTTGGCAGATATTGAGAGAATAGCACCGCTGGCCGAAGGTGCGTTACCCTACCACTTGGCAGAACTCCAGAGGCAGGTAGGTGGAAGTGCTAAATATGATAAACTTGCTCAAGTTCAGTGAATGTTTGTGTGTATTTGCGTATGAAAAATTAATAACACATTTTAAACAAATCCCTAACAAGTGAAACATGCTTTATGTGTTGCTGTAGGGATAGGAATGGGCCAGTCTATTGAGTATGTGTCTAAACAAGATACTAGCTGTCATTTTGAAGGATGGACTGTTTAGATATGAGCATGGATTCCTTACTGTGAATACATTTGTTCACTCTTGAAAAGGCCTTTTCACTTCATAAGTAATCCAACTCTGTAATTACAAAATCATTTTTAGATAGCAGAAGATAGGAGTATTAAATATAAGGCTTATACATGTGTTATTCTTGAAAAATTGAGTGGAATTACGGGCTTAACCATTTATCTGAAATGGTCATTAAATTTTACTCTACTTGTTGACTATCTGACCTAGGCAGTAGAAGGGGAATTCAGATTTACTGGGACTGATGAAAATGGCACAATTAGAAGGTGAAAAATAGTACCCTAGAATGTTAACCCTCTGTTTCATCAGACCTTTTACATTCATGTTGTTAGCTTTACTTTTATAAAAGTTTCCTTAATAAAAATAGGTACGTATAGTGTAAGAGAGTACAGTGTAAGAGTCACAGACTGTGCAGTAGGATTTTGAATACAAATGGTTTCTTGCTTTGAGAGCTATTCTTACAGGTGTAAAAACTGAAGATTTAGTACCAAACGTTGTACAAGTGTTTAGCTTATGTTTATACTTGCTACTGCAATTACTGGTTACCATACTCACATTCAGAAGTATAGTTTGCAAATTTGCATTAAAAATAAATATAAATCTGCTATGCTTTTGGACCAACATGTAATCTGAGAGGTTTCCTTTATCAAGAAGATCTGTCTAAAGTTACTTAAGTTATGAACTAAATTTTACCTTGACCTTCATATAGGTTTGAACTTGAAGTGCTGTTGATTACTGAATCTCACAACATAATGGTACATCTGCTTTGTTTCTAATAGAAATATTCTGTTCCATTTCATTCTGCATATATGCTAGGAAAATTTTTCTGAGCATTCTGTAGGTGACTGCCCTCATGACAGTAGTCTGGGGGGAATTAACTATTAATAATGTAGAGATAATAGCACACTCAAGTAAATGCTTGAGTTCCACATGGTTCCACTACATATTTTAAAAGAAGACATAGATACATGGTAAATCACATAGTTAATTACATGGTTGCATAATCGTAAAATACATAGTCTAATTGCATGTTGGCATTAGTTACGCAAAACAAAACTATAGAACCTGATCTTGCAAGTATCTGATGTGCAGTCTTATTTTATTTTTACTGTTAGACCTTCATGAGAGATTGCAGTTCCCCAAAACACTGCACATTCTTGAGTAAGCCGTGCAAGAAAATACAAGTTTTCATCTGAATCAGCACATTTTGCTCCAAGGATGTCCATATACTCCATATCCCCTTTCTCTGTGTAATATACAAAGAGAAGTAAAATGTCTAATAAAGATCTTTTATCATCAGTTCTCATAGTATTGACTAAATAGATATTTGTGCGTTAAGCAGATAAATAGAATTTTTCATCCTGAAGGTTCCCATTTTCTTACAATGTTAAAAAACATTGCCACGCTGCCTTTGGTGCCTTTCAAGACACCTGTGGTCTCCAGTTCTCAAGTGGGCATAGCCTGGCTGTGTTCTACTCTAAGCAGTCCAAACCTCACTAGGTTCACAGAGCTTCTTAGAAGAAAGCTGCTGTATGCCTGCATCAGCATTTATGGCAATCTGAAATCAGTGATGAATTGCCTTAAAATGCTGTTTCTACACTGCAGAGGTTCAGAAACTAATTCCTGAGTAGGTATTGGGGCAGGACATGTAATTGACAGCAGTACCTTTGTCAGTCATTGCAAGCAACACCTTCTCCCATAACGTGAAATTCAGAGTCTCTGCCCTAATAGTGCCAGTGACACAGACAATGTGCTGCAGGCGGGCCTCAGAGAAAGTTGTGTCGCAGTGATAAAATCACCTGTACCTTGTTTACCACACAAATCTCCTATATTTGCCAGTGGATGTGAGGTTCCAGAGGTCTGTCTTAAAAGCTTACATTTATAAAAAGCTTTTATTTCTCAGCTCCCTTTTTGCACACATTGCAAAGATGTTCTCTTAAGCTGTTAAAGTGTTTTTTGCACTGCAAAATCTAGGTTATGTGTCACTGACAGGAAAATCTTGAATTAGTTCAACTGAAAAATGTATGGAATAATAGCAGTTTGTACTGTGGTTACTGTTACTACTGGTGGACTTGATCCTTCAGTTCTCTTTCAAACAAATTGGTGTGAAATACAGAGTGTCTGTTGAAAATGTTACTGCTCTGTTGTCCCTAGGTGGTTAGACGTACCAGAGCCAATGAAATAAGTGTCCACAGCCCACCTCATGGTAACAGTCTTCCTCTGGTGGAATGGATTGATGCAGAAAGGTGTATATAACTCTTATCCAAACTAATGAGAAATATTTTTGATGATGTTTTGTAATTACATTCCTGACAGCCAAGTTTGTCTTTAATTGATGTCTTTATGGCACTCATCTTTCTGAGTAGACAAAATATTAACTTGTTTTATTTTAGATTTCAGCTACACTTTTGTAGCTTGGCACTGTTACAAATGAGCTCATTAAAGAAAGTTTCACTCATCACTACAACAGAGTATACTCTTCTCACTCTTACATTATGATTTCATCCTATTCTACATTCTGTGTTGAGAGGACAACAGAAAGCAATTTCATTGTCTTTGTTTCATAAGTGACAGTCTTTGACTAGACTTTATTGTAAGTGAACTTTATATTATGTAGCTGTATTGATAAAATGAAAAACATGCCTTTGTGGAACAGAGAATATCCTTCCAGTGAGGTCTGGCTGTCCCTGGAAAATGAGAACTAACCTGTAATCCCTTTTATATGATTATAAAATTGTGTAAAGGAAAATCTGAATTTTTACCTTAATTCTTTGTGTATTTGGTTGAAATGAAAATTAGCCTGCTCTCAACCATGTTTACTTTATTGTCAGTTTTTATATTGTGTAAGATTTTCTTAAAGCCTAGCAGCTGAATATCCTATGGGAATGACAGCTACAGTAATTTTCTGTTTATAAATATTCATTACTTGAAATCTATAGCATTAATTATATTCATTTACATATCCATCTGAACACACAAGTAAACAGCAAACTTTATGGACACATTAAATAACATAAAAATGCCATTTCCTTCATGAAGAATTTGATTTTTAACATCCAGTGACAGATTCACTAGAGTTAATACCTGAATGTAATGAGTGGATTTTAATGAGAACTCTCTGGTGCTTAGAAAGAAAGAGAATAACAAAACTGCTAAAAGGAAGCAGTTGTGCTGAACTAGGAAAAAAATTCGGGGGATTGAAGACCTAGCCCTACTTCTAAGTGTTTTTTTTGTATATTATTATTGCATGTGTCTTTTGTTTACATGGATCAAAAGAACCATTTCTGTATTGTAGAATTTGTTCTAATGTGTTTGTGTTTTTTTAATTGTAATATATATTTTATATTTTAGATCGGAAAAATACTAGTGAGATCATTCTTCAGAATTACCGATCTGTTTGTAAAGGCAACAGATTTGATTTAGGATTACTTTTTTAATGCTAGTTTATATGTGCAGTTTGCAGTTTTTGTGCTACTCAGAATTTCTCTGTTAAGCTGTATTGGTTGGGGAGGAAAATGTCATGTTGAAGGAAACGGTGGCAGCTGTATCCTCTGTGGAAAAACTAAAAAAATATGATTCATGCTTTTTACAAGTAATGATCCCATCTCAGTCTCCTAGGCTTTGGTCCTACATTGAGTACCTACAGTGTAACATTATACAATAAAGGCAGGCTTTTGAGTTTCCAGTATAGCACAGTCCACACACAGTAGCATATGCTGAGGTATGTACTGTCTTTTGGTGTGTATTCCACTGTCCAGAGCTTCCATAAGACTTACTTAAGTAGCCTTGGTGAGTTAGCTATGCATGTGATCATCTTTGTGGAGAATTCATAACTGTGCATCAGAAGAAAGACTTCTGTGGCAGTCAGAGGTCTGTATGCAAGTTTGTGTTTGGAAGATGCGTTTTAGTGTCTGCTTTAATATGGAGTTCAACAGGTAGTGTCCTGGCCACTAAGGGAGCCCACCAGACAAGGTATACTGCATAATATGAATTCTTCTCTAATCTCATTATATTTGGGAGAAAATATGGCCCATCTTGTCTACTTTATAGTGCATGTTTATGAACAGGACTTGTTTCGTCAGTTAGTATGTTTCTAACAACCTTTTAATAATGTGATTATGAGTCTGCAGATACTTTCTCTGAAGACTTGTATTCATTTACAACACAAATATATTTATAGTAGTGCGTGTGACTGAGGTGAGTGAGGTCATCCTTGTATCTATAAATTATTAGTTGCCTGCAGAAGTCTTGAGAATGTTTTGAGGGATACTTTACATTTTGCTTGTTTTGAATACACAAAGTGTCATGTTTATGGGTAGTATTAATGTATAAGTAATATTTCAGGATGTTCCATGCTGATAAATGCTGTGAGGCACTAAATTCCTTTTGAGATACAGACTGTTATTTGATTCCAAAGGGGATTCCATGCCTTAGAAATTCAAAGGCAGCAGAATGGAAGGTGTCAAAATTCAATTATGTTCCTGTCCACTTTTTCTTGACCATAGTTGTTTCAGTTATACAAGGAATTCATAAGAAAGAGTATTTTCTGCAAGGCATATATGAAAAATATGCGTAATTCATTAGGAATGATGGAAGTTATTTAGATTTTTTTTCTGGTTTTATTTTATTTTATTCACACAGCAATCTTATGGAGAGCTGGGCAGGCCTATCTGGCTCCAGGTAGCTGAGTCAGCTTACAGGTTCACTTTGGGCTCAGTTGCTGGAGGTGAGTATCAATTCTGGTTTCTGTTTTTAAGCTTGTATTAGTTTTACCTGGCTGCTTGATTTCATCTAAAATGCAGTTCTTTGTTATACATGTTGAGGAATTGTAGGGTGGAGTCACTTTTGGTTGTGCCATTCCCTTTCTTTCCTTATGAATTCCCTTTGTAGTCCTCTGTAAGTCTAGCCCAGTAATGAAACTCCTTACTGGCAATTGAGATGGCTTGTTTTTGTTGTGTTTGCATGTTGGAGTTTGTCTCCTTGGTATCTTTTTCTAAATATGCAGAATGTATTGGCCTTTATTCCAGCACATGAGATCTTAACAGCTTAAGTATTCATTGTGTTTAAAGAAATGTTGTAGAAAATAATCATAATAATTATACACACATACACTGATGTTGCAGAAATAATATTGCAAATGCTTTCTTACAGCTGTTGGTGCTACTGCAGTGTATCCCATAGACCTGGTGAAAACTCGTATGCAGAATCAACGCTCCACTGGTTCAGTCGTAGGAGAGTTGATGTATAAAAACAGCTTTGACTGCTTTAAAAAGGTTTTGCGTTTTGAAGGCTTTTTCGGCCTTTACAGAGGTAAGTGAATTTTATATGCATATATATTTTTATATATATCAAGCTGGGGATTTTCTGCCTTTTTTTTTAATACTCCAACTTGGGAAAACCAAGAAACTTGACACCATATACAATTTTGCTTCTCTTTTAGAGAGCTCAATATTTATCTTCCCTTGAGCACTGTTCATAATAAACCATTACTGGGAAAAAATAGGTCTTTTTTCATTACCAATTTACTTCTTAAGTCCTAATTTCTGGGGTGTGAGTGTTGTGGACATGATTGTTATTTCGTAAACTGAGAACTGTAACTTTTATCTGGGAGCAGACATCAGGAGCAGATGAGCACCTGAATAAAGATGCGTTTTAAAGAATGTGTTGGTTAAAGAAACAGAAGACTTGTTTTATTATCTTATCCTGTGAACAAGAAATTACATCCTGCTGAATTGTAATTTCATGTAACTTAAGTACACAATTCTAATGAGGATCACTAAGGTATTTATTAATTGGTGGGATTTTTATAATTGAAGCAAAGTGTGATGGTTTTGTGATGGTTACAGTCTTTTTTTTCCCTGCTTTGCAATGAGGACGCTGGACAGTATATTTAAGCACACTGTCTGAGATGTTTTTGCACATGAAAGCATGGATTCTGGATGAAAAGGTTTTTTCGTAATGTGATGGTATTTTTTTGTGCAAATTAATCAAAACATAGAATCATTAGAGATTGGAAGGGACCTAGAAAGATCATCTAGTCCAGTCCCTCTGCCACAGCAGGATCACTTAGACCAAGTTGCACAGGAACACATCCAGGTGGGTCTTGAATGTCTCCACAACCTCCTGGGCAGCCTGTTCCAATTCTCTGTCAACCTCACTGTGAAGAAGTTCCTTCTGATATTTATATGGAATCTCCTATGTTCCAGTTTGCACCCATTGCCCCCTGTCCTATCACCAGATGACCTTGAGAAGAGCCTGGCTCCATCCTCCTGACACCCACCCCTCACATATTTCTGGACATGAGTGAGGTCACCCCTCAGCCTTCTCTTCTCCAAGCTGAAGAGACCCAGCTCCCTCAGCCTTTTCTCATAAAGGAGGTGTTCTACTTCATTATCTTTGTTGCTCTATGCTGGACACCCTCCAGCAGCTCTGTGTACTTCTTGAAGTGAGGGGCCCAGAACTGGACACACTACTCCAGATGCGGTCTCACTAGTGCAGAGTAGAGGAATAGATACAAAAATGTTCATGAAATAGCCATAATGTCCTTAATTATGTCTTACTGCTAAATTGTTTTCCCTTTTAGTTGCTAAATCTTTCACAGAAGTAAATACTCCTTGAGTTATATTTATGACACTCTTTCTACAGTGCTGTTCTAAAGTAGCGTTTCCTTTTTCTTCCTGCCCTCATCCTCCAACCCTACATGGTTTTTGCACAGCAGCTTCTAAAACTGATTGTTATTTTTATTTCTGTTCTCTGACCTTCCTCAAGCACTTTGAAGAAAAGGATTATTCCATTGATAAGTTAAAAGCAGCGCTTTACACTTGAGGAAAACGTGTGCTTGTAAGAATGTCAGTTTGTTAAACTTCTTAATAGTCTTTTTTAAAGTTGTCTCTAAGATTGTTTAGCCTAAGAATTCCATGAAATTGTTGTGAAAATGTTACAGTTAATGGTCAACAAGTTACCAAGTTCTCAGTCTAGTATTAAGTGGTCTGTGGAAGTACAACAGCAACATGTATGGAGTTGCCTGTGACTGGGTGCCTATATTCCTGAGCTCAATTATCCTAATGGTATTCTGGGTATGGTAGTGCAATGTAGTTGTTTTGGCCATTTAAAAAACAGAGCTGAATGCATACTGTAAAGTTTGTATTTTAAAATAAACAGAGGTTTTGATCAAGAAAATTTTGACACTTTGAATCCTGTCGTTCAGCTTCAGAGTTAGTGAAGTATCTTCTCATGTTCCTCACTGGACCATGCAGGGACCCAGTTTCTCTAGCAAACTGAATGTTTGTGCCTAAAAGGGAGTGAGGGGTATTTTCTTGTGTTCAGTCTGGTAGGTTTGGGTTTTTTAAGTGTAGGCACTGCTGAGCTGGGTTTTCTTTTAGTGGTAGATCAGAGATTCAAGTTGGCAGGGAAGAATTTCTTCTGTTATTTTCAACTTTTCATGTATTTAGTAGTCACCTTTCCTCAGTGTAGCAAGTCTGTAAATTACCCAGGAAGCTTCGTGTTGGAAGAAAACATTACACTGCACATATTAACTGCTGTGTTTTTTGTTTAGATGCATTTGCTGTGAGTTTCCTTTTAAGGAAGTAATATAAAATTCTATGAGCTAAGTACTTTTGGTAGTTCTGAACATTTTATAATAGACTTTTAGCTGTTGTTCTTCCCAGTTAGTTAGTGAGCAGTGGAAAACTGCATTGACAGACTTGTGTTGCTGTTACGTGATACTTGATACAATTAGCATGAGATTCTTTGTTAGTTACTGGCAAAGACTTTTGACAAACCATTATTCCCTAACCGTGGAATAACCTTAGGAAATGAGCACTTCTAATAGAAGAGAAGCATTTTAAATTCTATAATCTGTGCATGTGAGAAAATTGTGGAGAAAATGGATTTTAGAATAACGAACACCCATGTAATCTTGTATGTTAGGAAGTTAAGACTGCCATCTACTGATTTATTTTTTTTTCCTTAAGCCTGTTAGCTCCTGGGAAAGTGTATGTGCATTTATCAAATAGCAGTTCATTTCCACAGTAGCTATTTTCCAGGAGCAGGAGTCCTTTCAAAATCAGTTTCTGTCCACTAACACTTCCTCTTGGTATTATATAAAAAAATGCTTCATAGGAATAGGGTTTAAAGGAGTTCATGCTACTGTGTTGGAGTGAACAAGATTCAGTCATTCGTACACTTAGTTGACTGGAACTTTCATAAAACTGAGAATCAAGTAGAAATGAGGTGATAATTTATCATAATCACGTGCATATCTCACAGTTGCGATCCTGTTTTAAAAAGGAATTGCAAGCCCTGTGGGAAATGAGTTAAAAAAGTCAAATGAACTTTGATACAATATTCATGCCCAAGGTACATGTTCAGTCCTCCTTGCTCTTTCTTTCCTTCTGTAAGGTAACAGCATCAGGCTTAACTTGTTTATGGAAGGCAGATCTGATTACCATTCTATTTTCATTGACATTTTCAACAGAAATCTTAATATGAAATCATAGTGGTATGATCATACAGTGCTCTAGCAGCATTCTGTACATCAATGACCACCACCTCACAGGATATTCTATGTGCAGAATGACATTTCCATAGAGCTCTTTTAAAATCATTCTTTCTGTATTAGGCAGATAACGTTACCTTATGCTGGTTTTGTTTCTACAGGCTTGTTACCACAGCTGATAGGTGTCGCTCCAGAAAAGGCTATTAAACTAACTGTACGTATATAGTTTTGTTTTCATGGCATTCTTTTGTTTGTTAACACACACAGGATTGATTTTCTAATATGTGTGAATGATGACCACTTAGAAGCCCTCTAATGTATATGGTTACAGATGGACTTGATGTATGGTAATAAGGAGGAAAAACAGCTTAAACTGGTGTGTAACGTATTGTATCTTCATTAGGTTAATGACTTTGTCAGAGACAAATTCACTAAGAAAGATGGTTCCATTCCACTCCCTGCAGAGATCCTTGCTGGAGGCTGTGTGAGTATCTCTTCTGTATTCCTAGGAAAAATTGATTCTCAGTCAAGTGCAGTATAGTTGGAATGACAGTTAATGGGTGTGCTTTGTTGATTTGAACAGACCTGTTCTTTTCTTTCGCAGTTGCAAGAACTAAAAAAAGGTTCTTTTTCAGTTTGGAAAGCTTTGCACACTTGTGAGCTGAGTTCCCTTGGAATTACATGGTTTTTAATGGTTTTGGCCCAGTTTCTAGCTTTCAGTTTCAGCAGTGGTTTCATTCACAGCAAAGAGGGAAGACAGGGTACCTTTTCTCCCTTTCCTTACTTCTGGTGCCTTTTCTCCCTTCCCTTACTTTTGCTTGGGTTGCCATTTGCATTTGATTTGGGAAGATACAGGTAGTGCTTGATAGTGGATTAGAGAGGTCATGTTTGACGTTCTTTTGCGTGGGGGGAAAGAGAAGGGGCTAGAACTGTTTAACACAATCTGTTTCCTCATGAAGATTTTTAAGAAGGAAAAGAAATAAGCTCTTAAACTTGCTATATGAGATGATTTTTTTGTCTGTAAAAATGTGGAAACACTGAACAGTGTAGTTTTATCTTTCAGATAACAGGTATGAGTGAGTTTTCTGTTTCAATGACAGTATAAAACGTAGTTACATTATTCCAAATGCCGAAACTACATCCAACATCTAAATACAGTTCAAAAGCAAACTGTTTTTGTTGAGATTGGGGACTGTAATTCAGTGGATCTCTTGGCAATCTGTCAGAGATTTAAATTGATACTGATAATGGACTTTTTTTTGTTGTTTTGCACATTGGCTAATTTAATTTGTGGGATTCCCCAACAGTTGTTAACCCTATAAAATGTTTAAGGTTTTCTTTTGTAGTGGAAAACACTAATAACTTCCAGTTGGGTAGGCTGACAGGCTGGTATAAAACCGCCTCGGCTTACAACAAAACCTGGGGCAGAAAAGTTCTTGACCTCTACAAACTTTTAATTCAAAGAAGCAGCCCTGAAGGGAGGCTGCATCTAGTTCTGCCTGATTGAGTTTGGCAGCCTGGTACATGCTTGAGTCTTCACCTGTCAGTGCACAAAGTTTATTTTCTGAGAAATGTGAGAAAGCAGCTGTGTTGCATAGCTAGCAAAAGACTAACCTTCTTCTGGAAAGCTCAGTAACACAGAAAGCACATAGAAGTCATTTACAGCAGTAGTGAATGTAATTAATTAGTATTTTTCTCTGTGTTGTGGTTAAATTAAAGATCTGATAATCAGTTTTATTACTTTACAATCCTTTGTACTAAAACGTGTAATATTAAATCCTACTTTAGAGGCTTTTTCACTTACTGGTAGTACTCACTCCTTTTTCAAAATAACTTTACTGTCTTGCTTGTTGAAGATTTGTAGTTTGTCCAAACACTTCCCTTTCTTGCCTTTGTAGGGGAAGGAGTTGGCCACAGATTAGCAATCTCGGGGATGTTCTTTTCTTTGTACTGTCCTCTGGATCATCCAGTATCTTACAGTTGATGGCTTTTCTGCCTGTACTGCTGCTTAGTTCTGTTTTAGCAATTCCACTTCTTCCTAAATTGTTTTTCTCAAACCTATGAAGTTTATTCTAAAAGTCTGAAAATACCAGTTGACTAAAGGGTAGCAAGTTGGTGTATTTCTCATTCTCAGTCCTTTTCATCCTCATTGTGACAGCTCTTTTCTGTGTCGACTTGCTTAGAAATAATGTTTATCTTTACACTTCTGATGTTTGTTGTGTAGTGTTTTTTTACAAAGTGTTATGGGACATAACCTAGCTCCATCTGAAGAAGTGCCACAAGTAAGCTAGTCCATTCCAATGTGCGAGAGCACAGAAGACTTTCTATTGGGGTGATGCTACATTTTTCTCCATTCTTCATCTATTCTTTTGCTCTCTTAGTACAAACTGATGGGTTACTGTAGGGCTGTTTAGATTTTATACATGCAAAAACGATTTTCAGCTTCTGGATAGGGGCAACTGTGATTTTTGTGGCTCTTCTTTGTAGTTTGTCATGGTGCTCTATAAATACAGGCTAAATTCAAACCATGCTTTTCACTTTGCCATAACATCAGAAGAGGCAACATTATGTCTGGATGTAGTTCTCAGAGACATTACTAGCTCTCACCATCACTTGCCTGGTCAATCTTCTCCTGTTTAACAGGAGTAGTTAATTTTTTCATCTTTCTTGTATGGAACTGGAAGTGGATAAGCAGGATGATCAAGCCCATTTCATCTGTTCTGCAGTTTACAGCAGAGGCCTTCCTGAACTAGGAAGGCCTACCCTTTTGTGAGCCAGATAGAAGCACGTTGTACATGCCACACACAGCCTGCAACTGGAACAAAGAAATACTTGTGAGGAAGTGGAGGCAGCTTAGGAAATGCTCTAGCAGAACTAGCACATTCTCCTCTCTGGGTGATGGCAGTGTCATATCAAAGCCTACATGTGGTGTTACGGTCTTCTAAGACCCACAGAGGACAGGTGAAACATCTGACAGTAAGGCAGTAGTGATCCCAGGCAACCTGTGTAGGCTGTTCAGTATCCTCAGCTCTGGAGTATCTGCAAGAAGTGCTGCAGCCATCCAGAAAAAGGGCTGTCCACAGACACGTGCCTCTTCCAAATACACTAGCTCCAAGAGACTTAATCTCTTTGGCTAAAATTCTACTTCTCAGGCTCCAATTATTCTCAGCTTCTGCAAGGTTATAGAATAAAATCTTGTTTCTTACTGCAGGGTGAAGCATGCCCTGTGCTCCTTGAAACCAACCTGCTCACCACTGGGCTGTACAAATGTCACTGGCAAGTGTAGGGTCAGCTCTGTCAGAGCCCAGTTACTCCCAGCTGCTCCCAAGCTGTAACTGTATTAGAAATCTGTGCGACAGCCACGTGGAGCAGCTCAGTTACAGTAGTCAGGTCATATCTGCCAGTGAAGGGGTTCTGGTCCCTGATGGACAAACTGTCTTCTTGTGTTCTCTGCAGTATGCTAGTTTGTTAAACCATGAACAGCACTATGAGCACTTGTGCATGTTCAGAGCAGATGATTTCTTTCCCTACTGTTACTGTAATTAATTGAATTACATTTAACTGTAATTCAGTGATTAGCCTGCATTCCTGCCTTTGGAGCTTTCAGCTGCCATTAGTTTTGAGTTGCAGGGGACTGAGTGAGGTTTTGTGAATGCTCTCCTGTGTCCTGACAGCAGTTTGAGAGGCAGAGAGTAGATACCTGCTACGGACAGTGCTTCTCCATGGAACTTACACACATGACAAACGCTGAGTATGTGGTGAAGGGCAGGGTGCAGTAGGGCAGCTGTTTGTCCTCAGCTGGGAAGTGATGTTGAAGTAGACATCTAATGCTGTATCCATGATCCGTGAGTGCTGTAGACAAAGATTCTGTGATTTTTTTGGGTGTAACTCCTGAGTTACACTGTAAAGACATGGATGCTTCTCACCAAAGCAGTGCTTAGCATTTTGAACGGATGAATAATGTTTCATCAGAAAGATGTTTCCAATTCATACTGCAGGGACGAAGAGGCTGGAGGATGCCAGGCAGAAAGGGTTTAAGAGCCCTTCTTGGAAGCATGGGCAATGCATCTGTTGATGATTAGGGGTAGGGGGTGTTGGTGTTAGTACATACGTACACCTATAAATCAAAATTCATCAAAGTGTTAAAAACTTCTATGTATTTACACATTAAATGCAACATTGAGTCTAAATATTTTGCTGCATTTATAAAAATTATTTTAATATGCATTTATAAATACACACCAGCAAAATATGTCAAGCATTTATTTTTTAAAAAGTAATTTGAAGTTATTATTGTTTTTACTTAAGAAACACCAAAATACAGGAGCATAGCTGCCAGTAATTACTTCCCCTCAAAATCTTGAAGGTGCCCTACTTCCTTTAATATACTTTAAACAGATGAAGTTAGAAGCAGAGTGAGACATTACTGCTTTGCCTTGAGCTCGACTGCAGACATTTAAAGTTAGGGAGAAGTTTATTCTTTAGTAAAAGAGACGGTAAGGTTACCATAGGTGCATGAACAACAACAGCTTTGCCTTGAGAAAGAAGTACAAGTTCTTTTGATGTTTTTAAATTAGACCGTTTTAAGTAACATCTTATTTTAGCTGTTTGGGACATAGCAGTGGGCCAGGATGTGGTGGCTTCAAAAAGGAAGGAAGGAAGGAAGGGCTGGAAATAGGCCTCTCCCCCTTTGTAGCATATGCCTCTCGGGTGGAATTGGAAAGGGCAAGAGGTCTCATGTTGCAGGGTCATTTGTGTATTTCCTTCAGCCTTTGGCATGTCATGGGGCGTTTGCTGTGGGATCTCAAACTACATCTTTTCTCTCATAACCTTTGCTGTCAGATTTAGTTCCTTTATTTGCTCCTTGTAGAGTTATTTTACATGACATTAAGGTTAAGTAGAAGCTTTTATTACTGGTATTTTTGATGTGTATGAATAACCTCCATTCAGAAACAAATTTGTCAACCTTTTTTAAAGCATCTGTTGTAATTCATGTGTGAAAGGAGGTTTTCATGGGGGGGAAATCTAGAATGTAGCGAACCTTCTCCAAAAGAAATTCAGGGACTGCACTGGATAGCAATGTGGATAGATTTCAAGGATGCACTGTAGAGCAATGTGTGTAGATACATGTGCATGTGTATTTAACACACGTATCCAACAGCTGAAGGAAGATAATTTGAAAAAGAATGATGGTGATTGCCAATGACTTGCACAGAAGCATGGAGATGTGTGCTGCAACCCTGCACCCTGCCAGTTCATTTTCATTTGAGGATCCTTTGTGTTGGGAATCTCCGCACCCTCTTCTGGGGAGCGCTCTTTCTCTGCTCTCTTCTCCACCTTACACACTATTCCTCAGATAGGACAGGCAGGCGGCCATTCAGTTGAAAACAAACAACCAACAAATCAAACCCCCCATTCAGTTAGAAACAATCCATAATGAAAACATGACTTTTCTAGTGTCACATGTTCTCTGTTCAAGTCAGCGCTTGCATCCCCTGTCCTTGTGTTGTGTCTGAGGACCCAGCATGTTCACGTGCTTTCAGTGAATTCAGTGCTTCTCCTCACATGGATCAAATCACTGTGCTTCAAGTGTAAAACTTGAGTGGAAACTCAAGGCAAACACGTATTGCTAATAGGAAGTGTTTAACTGGTTATCTTTAGGAAGCTGCCTGTTGCCTGGCTTGCCAGTGCTGTAGATACTTACTGTTCAAAGTGTTTGTGTAACTGAAGGGCTTTTTCGATGGTTTTCTAGGATAACTGAAGCATATGTTAGGATTTTCCCCGTGTTTTATTTTGCTCAATAACCCAATATTTTAATAATTAATAATTAATAATTTACCTATATACCTCTGTAACATGCTCTGTAGAATGAATATTGCTAGAGAGTTATTAAAATGTGTTCAGTGTCTTCTCATTTCTGCATCAGACAAGAGCTGTTGCTGGTTCTAGCAGGAAGGTAGGCAACGGCGCACTTAGCAGAGGAGAACATTAACTGCGGGAAGATTGAATTCAGGGTAGGAAATCGAAATGTTTCCAAATTGGCCTATTTGTGTTTTTATGGTGGGTGTTAGACAAATACAAAGAGTTATTTTGGCTGCTCTGCAGCTCATTTAGAACATTAAAAATAAAAAATGGAATTTCACAAAAATACGTCAACAAAGAACTCGTATTTAATAGCAGGCAGCTGGCAGTTGTCTGGAAGGAGTGAATTTCTGCCTTAACCTCTAGATTTAAAGTTATTTGAATTTGTGTTGTGCAGTAACAGCGTGCTGCTTAATGTTTTATCTACCAAAATTATTTTAAAGAGAGATGTAGGAAAACGATAAACGTTTGAAATGGCTTTTCTGTTTAATGCAAAATGAACCAAAAAATCAGGTGTTCTTTAATAAAACTTGGCAGATATGAATTTGATTAATTTTATTTAGACTGGAACTTTGCTTGGCAGGACAGCCATTTCACCTTGCATGTGTAGGTGTTTATGAACTAGGAGGGGAAAGATGAGGAGGAAAGAGAGACTGAAGAATGGCTTTGGACACGAGTGGTGTCAGGTAACTGAGTAAACATAATGCAGGAAGTCCAAGGAACAGAAAAGATGCCGTTAGTCTGGGTGGTCTGAGAGTTCTACTGGTCTTTCTGATGGTTGTAAATGTCCACAAAAAAGTAGGTTCTGATCTTTTTTCAGAGAGGTGAAGAAGTGAGGGAATAAAATGAAGATTGACAACCTGGACAGATTATTAAGTGGGAAGTGTTAAAGACAGTAACCACAACAGTGGAGATAATTACTTGAAAGCAGAGGTCAATCTCACGCTGTTTGGGTCAAGTTACTGTAGCGAAGCCATAGTAGTGATGATTTGAAACATCAGTATTGTGTTTAGTAAGGACTGGGGCTGGCGATAAAAGGCTGTCAGTGTGCTCAGAGAGGATTCAGTGTTGATACGAAGTATTGGATGCTTGGTCAGTGAAGATTTTGGTCCTTCGTGCTGCCCATCCCATAGACATGCTTGGTCATTCTCAGTAAGAGCTGTTGAGGTTTGCAATGCTGTCTTGTCCCATCCATGCCTACAATAAATGAAGTTACTAGTTTATAACGGATGCTACAAGACGAATATCACTACCTGCTGCTGGAGAGAGGAAGATTGTGCTATAGGCAGACAGTGTTAGCATTCATTAGTTCCAAATCAATTAGCAGGGAGCACTGCATGCTGTCCAGGAGGTGCTGGAGCAGACCATTGATTTTACTTCACACACAGACACCCCCAGCATCACAAAGAGAGTTTATTTCCTGGGCAATTTAGAAATGAGAAAGCGCTTTCACTGCAGATGTTCTGCATCTTTTTCCTTCACTAAAATTCGATGGGTTGGGGAAATAGATCAGGAGCTTCTAGATGTAGATTATGAAAGAAGTGACTTTTAAAGTTGTCTGTACTCAGGTTTGTATGTCATAAATTTTTGGGAAGTTGTTGTAATTTTTAAATAAGAGAAGGTGCTTTAGGAAGAGGGAGCTTAGTAAAATGTAGCTGTTCTGTGATGAACAGCACGCTTCTCTAGAAGTGAATGGTAGTACCCAGGGTAAGCCAGAGAGAAATCAAAACATGTCATTTTAAATAGGTTTTACATACCTCTGAAACTAAACTGTCAGATTGAATCTCTCTCAAATTTGAAACATAGTTCTCTGAAAACCTTTGGTTGAAGTGCAGAATCTGAAGCAGCTCTGCAAGTTCTGCAAGATAGTCGTTCAGCACTGGTAGCAGAGTAATTCCTGCATGTAATCAGTCCCACTTAGCTCAGAGAAAGATAAGAGTCGTGTTTCTATCTAATAGTGTTACTCTTTCTATTTCAATTTTATATTTTGTTTTCCCTTAGGACAATAAAGGCTGCTAAACAAAACTCCAAATACCTTTTCCAATAATTTAAAAAAATACACCATTAAATGCAAATTCACCTTTTAAATAGCATCGCTGCTAAGTGCAAATAGCATGTCTAAACATTGGTGATGGATTATCACTGAATAAACATAAGGTCTTCTTTCTATGTCTTTGAAGCTCTGGTAGCACAAGTCTAATGATTAATTTAGTATTTCATGTACTATCTAGCAGACTTTTAACCATAGCCATGGTCAGTGGTGGCAAGGTGCAAAGCAGAAACAAACTGAAATAACCTACCCCTGTGGACTAGAAACAGAACAATGTAAAGATTTGTTTTATGCAGACCCTTTTTTTCTGATTTGGAACTTTTAAGTTGTAGAAAGGTGTTTTATTAAATATCTCCCCTGTGTTTCTACACAAAAATAGCAGCCAGTGCAGTGAGAAGTAAAGGCACTCAGCACCTTGCAAAAATCAACCTGTTGCCACATGCTCTAGTAACTCAATTTCTTTTCCTCTGGGTTTGCAGGCAGGAGCTTCCCAGGTCATCTTCACTAATCCTCTGGAGATTGTAAAGATTCGGTTGCAGGTAGCAGGGGAAATCACTACCGGACCCAGAGTCAGTGCCCTCTCTGTTATAAAAGATTTAGGCCTTCTTGGCCTTTATAAGGTACGTATTTTTTGCTTTGAGAGGCTTCATTGTTTTATGTTTTATTCTAAACCTCTACAGTGTTGATACAAAGCCTGTTAAAAACAAAGGCATCTTTTGAATTTAATACCAATCTTTTCCTGCAGAGCAGCCCAACAGTGGGAAGCTGAAGAAAACCCAAATCTATATTAATGGCAGTGGGATACAAAAAAAGACTCCCCCATTCTGTCCTTTGGGCTTTTATGCCAAGCTACAGGGAGTCCTGTATTGCAGACCTGCTGACTTGTGGCACTGATAATTTCATTTTGTGGGGTTTTGTGAAAAGTTTCTTTACCTTTCCTGTGTGTTTTTCTTATGCTTATTTTGAGTCTGTTATCTCTATTGATATCTTTTGCAGCAGGGTATTCTCTTTGTCTTAATAATTTCATGGCAGTGAAGTAGTAGTAAGTAGGATTCAGATTTTAAAGAAGTTAAATGGTGGGGTTTGTCAATAACAAGTTTCACTAAAGAAAAGCCCACACTCTACAGTTCTGCAGCAGAATGCCAGTCAACAGAGTCCTTCCCTGCAGGTGTACTTACGACCATCATTACAGATCAGATGTAATGGAGCAGAAGCTATTAGTTTTCTTAAACAAGGAAGAGTATTTCTTCTTGCACCTTCTGCCAGTGCAAGGGGTAATACGTAAATTCAGCACTTTTATTATCTGTGCACTTAAAAAACATGGTGTGGTGTGATTTGTCCACAGACCGACAATAATACTGTAAAAATGTGCAGGTTTACTTTTGGAGCTGAAGCTTTTAGTTTGAATTCCTTAAATGCAACTCGTGATGGCAGGTGTTTCGGTATGTGGGACAGCATTAGCGTTTCTGTTTGCAGTAACGAAACAATTGAGCTTACTAAAAATTCTGCTGTTCTTCAGAATTGCTTTATCATTTGTGAATAACTGTAAGAACTCGTTTTGTAAGCATAAAGCAACTGTGTCAAAATCATTGAAGGAATTTTTTCCTCTGCTTAAGTCACGTATGGTTTGTAATGTATCCTGTTAATATAAGGACTGGGTGACAGGCCTTAGCTGGGTCCACTCTGTGGAGGCTGCTGGCTTGGAGTATAGGAGCTGAGTGTTTAGGCAAGAAGCAGTGTTCTTGTAATGTGCATACTTTCAGGGTATGAAATGATGTCTTTTTGACATATAGGGACTTATTTCAGCCTGAGTAACAGGAGTTATTCTAGGTGGTAGCAGACTGATGCCTGAAGTTACTAAAGGTATAGTAATTATTAAACCTTACTACGAGGATGCCACTCTTTTTACAGTGCTCAGAATTGTTACGGTACTCTTTAGTGCTAGTTTGTGGCCAGGAGCTGCTCCTTGCTGTATTATCATGGGTCACTAGTTTTGTCTCCCTGTATCTTTCTACTAAATGGGTCCCATTTTGCCATGGTTTCCCTCTTTTTGCTAACCTTCTAGTAGAGTTTCTTCAGTTACCTAGTGCAGATCAATATGAGATCTTAACAGACCACACTCACATTGTAATAGTGGTTTACCAAAGCACCTATTTTGCTGCTTCCATGGCTACAAGTTGTCGTCAGGAAGACATAAGGACTGACCTTTGTCACTTTCTTTATTGCATTTGAACACATCCTATGTAAAATGTTTTTCCCTTGGTACTGATATCAGGATCGATGTCACATACTTATTACCAAGATTAGACAGGGACCTTGAATCTTCCTCATTCTAGAAACTCAACTTTAGCTTTTTTATTTAAGTTCAATCATACATCTTCCATTTCCTGAGACAACTTATTTTCTGTGTTCTTCACACGATAGATCACAAGAGTTGGTCCTTCCTGGGCTCAGGCTGCTTGCTGTTTACCAATTTTAACCTTATTATGCCTCTTTTCTGTGTGACAGGGTGCCAAAGCGTGTTTCCTCAGAGACATTCCCTTTTCTGCAATCTACTTTCCTGTTTATGCTCATAGTAAACTGATGCTTGCTGATGAAAATGGCCATGTGGGAGGGCTTAATCTCCTTGCAGCTGGAGCCATTGCAGGTAATTTTGCAGAATGTTTTCCATAAGTTTGTTGGGGGTTTTTTTTGGCGAGTAATATTTAATATTCATTCAGTAGCCCATATAAAGGAAGGGTGCTGTACCATTGTATCTGATTTAATCTAAATTTGATCACTGTTATCCTTAGTGGGAGGCAATGTAATTTTGATGAGAGCTAATTACATTTGCATAATGTGGATAAACAGCATAATGCAGCACAGCAACTTGTAGTCAAATTTGATCTGTCTGTCTCAATGGGGTTTTACTTGTTACTGTGCTCTTAAGAGTTGAAGGCTAATTTGAATTGTTGATGAACATAAAATGAGAGATCATAAGAGTGGAGAAGAAAATGACTTATCTAGTTTTGGATTCCTGGAAAACTGAGAAGAAACTTTGTTCAAATGAGATTACTAAAAATAAGGCATTAGGTTGTAAGTGTGAATCATATTCTGTAAGGTAAATCTTCCCCAACATGTTTAGTATAAAGAGAATATGCAGCTGTGATTAGAAGT
This sequence comes from Upupa epops, assembly GCA_013397515.1. Lineage (NCBI taxonomy): Eukaryota > Metazoa > Chordata > Aves > Bucerotiformes > Upupidae > Upupa > Upupa epops. Next base: position 72,567 of record VZRI01009406.1, on the reverse strand, counting down.
AGTTTTTCCTAAATGGTGAGTGGTAAAACAATACCAGGTGTGAGAACTGTAGCAGTGGCTATTTATAAGTGTCAATAAAGACAGCCGGACTCTGTACTACCTAGGACTAGAACAGTAGGATGAAAACCAGGTATCTGCAGCCTCTCAGGCATGAATGATTCCGTGTTGGAATCTCTGCGTATTATAAACATTACTGGGTTGAGCAGTCCTTTTGTTGCTTGTTACAGTCACACAGAATCACTGTACAACATCAGTCAGGGGCTGGCTGTGTTGAAAGAGCAGATTCCCATACTGGACTTGATTCAGAGCTTGGCTGTATCTGCTCTTTGCTGGTTGGTGTGTTCCTTGTACCAGAGGGAAGGGAGGGACCAGGTAGGGAATTAGTAACAGATCTGAACCCTGTTCATTCTCAAATAATGCAGAGCTGCCAGAGAGGGAAAATTATTTAGCTTACTTATATGTCCTATGAGAGTCAGTGTTCTGCTCAATCTATTCCAGTTAGGGATGCGCAGCAGGGAGGAAGCCAGTCTGACCACATCTGTCTCTACGCTTATACGTTGCTTCTGTTTTCCTTTAAATTCCTTTAAAACCTTCTGATCAGCAACGCTTCAGAGTTTACAATTACCTGTACAAAATCAGTGTAAAATTTTTAATTCAGTATTAACGCATTTTAAAAGTTCAACAGAAGTCAAAATCCATTTTAAAAACCCAAGTCAGAAGATGGGTCTTCTTTTTAAAGGATTAATTTTTTTTCAGTATTCATAAATACCTCAGGTAACAGTTACATACTGTAGAGAACACTTCTGAAAACTTCTGCCATTCCTTTGACTAGAAAACTGAAAGCAGTGCATTGGAAGCTGAAATTTGTTCTTCCATCACTGTTGGCTAATGCCTCGCTGTTGGTATTTTGCAAGTCTGCTTAGTACTTTCATTATCTTTCCTCAGTCTTTTTATGGCTTGCCTCCTGAAGTAAGCAGCATGTTTTATTCTCTTTAACAGTCCAGTCTGAACACACCTATTTCTGTAGAACAGGTGTTTTAAATGGTTTTCTTATTAACACCTTTAAAAAAAATGGATGTGTAGGTCTCAAGTTCCCAAATCAATCAGCTATGTAATTTGAAAATGATGTTGTAGAATATCACTAAATACAGCAGGGTTGTACAACTAATGCCTAGAAAGCATGTGTTGATTTTAAAATCGCCTCTTACCTGTTTGCAGTGACTGTTACTGACAGGCCACTAAAGATTCTGAGAGAATTGCTCTTAGCAGTTTATTACTCTCTTTACTACATAAAGTAACTTGAAGAAACTGAAACTGATTAGACCAAGCACAAGTTGGTATTAACATCAAGTACAAGAATTTTTAGTGGTGCCTGCTCCTTGCAAAAAAATACTCAAGTTTGCAGTTGTACATTTCAGGTAGAAGTGTTTAATCTTTTACAAGATGCTTTGTACAAATTAAACGTGGTTTTCTTCTAAAAGGTGTGCCTGCTGCTTCTTTGGTAACCCCTGCTGATGTCATCAAGACAAGACTGCAAGTGGCAGCTCGCGCTGGTCAGACAACATACAGTGGAGTTATTGACTGCTTTAGAAAGATTCTAAGGGAAGAAGGCCCTTCAGCTTTTTGGAAGGGAGCTGGAGGTGAGAATTGCACTCTGAGTATTAAGGCTGACCAGAAATCTGAACATTAGCGCTTGCTTTGTTAAAGACTCAAACTGTTCACAAGCATTTGCACTGTCTGTCTCTGAAAAAACCACATCTTGCTAAAAAATGTTTAGCTTATCTCCTGAGCAATTCTCTGACACTGATCTGTAATATTTAACAGCTCGTGTGTTCAGATCTTCACCCCAGTTTGGTGTTACTCTGGTCACTTACGAACTTCTGCAGAGATGGTTTTCTGTTGATTTTGGAGGCCTGTAAGTAAAATACTTGATGTTTAGCTTGCACAAAAAACCCTGCCAAGGTAAAAGAAACCCCACAATTTTTTAAGTGCATGAGACCACTTAAACTTGGTGGCTTCCATCATGTCCCACTTAACACTGCAGTCTGCAGAGAAATCCTCCCATCCTTATAAAATAGATAGAAACTGGCATGCTATTCTAAACGGATGAGGAGATAAAGACCCATTTCATACCTACTTTAGGACACTACATAAAACTTCTCTTTCCACTGTAGCAAAATGTTTTGTCCATTTAACTACAAGTTAAAAGAATTTACAAAGCTATCTGTTAAAACAGTCGCTTCAGTTCTTGCCTGGATTTCCCATTACATAGTTGGTCTGAAATCAAAGTGAATTAATTAAGGGCAGCAATGTTTTCCCTCCTCACATGAAAGCCTTAAGTATTTAAACCAGATTTTATAAAGTTAATCAGGCTTAAGAAAGCACTTCAACTAAAGGCAAGGCTCTTTATTTTCTTTTTCTTCCTTCAAACAGCAAACCTCCTGGATCAGAACCTACCCTAAAACAAATTTCAGATCTTCCTCCGGTTCACCCTGAGCACATAGGTGGATACAGACTCGCTGCAGCTACGTTTGCTGGTATAGAAAATAAATTCGGTTTATATCTTCCGAAGTTTCGATCTCCCGGCACCACCTCAGGTCAATTAAAAGCTACTAGCTGAACCCTGAAAAGATGTTTCAACTTAAAGTGATGCAGTGGAAAAAGTTAACAAGAGTACTACTGTCTTTATTCAAGTCAGCTGCATGTTGTTCTAGCTGAACTGAGCTTGCAAATCGAGTTACTCCTTTCTAATATTAAGGCATACCTGCGTTTATTTCTTTACTTGCACAGAAGGAACTGATTGAAACTGTGGTTCTATGCCTTCTTGTAACCAGTGGCACTAAGCTGTAGCTTAGACTTTGCCTTGCACAGCTTGCGTTTAATGTTACTGTACATATTGTACATCTTTGTACAGAGACATCCTGGCATCTATACACACCTACATTTATATAATGGGTATTGTAATTTAAAAGTAGTTTGAAATGTACAGAATGTTTTGAAGGTGTTTTGTTAATCGTGACAATAAAATATTTAAAAACCATTTCAGTCAGTTCCACTTTGTTCATAGAAAAGCTGTCCAACGATTTCTATTCTATTTTGGCTAAGGAATGTACAGTAGGCCACAGCCTCTGAAGGAATGCATTCTGCTGCCAGTTTCAAAGATATTAAAAATGTGTAGTGCTGGCTTGTAAGTGTAAGACAGCAGAGGAATTAGATGAACACAAGCAGTGTTTTATTCTGCAGCACAGCTTTATAACAAGCAGTTCCCTTAAAATACATGGAGATGCTGTAAAATAGATATTCCTAGCTCTGCTAAATTTTGCTTATTTAAAGTACGATGAGATGTCTGCCAGGTATTAGCAGGCTCAAGAATTTTTGAGATTTACTGCTCCTGAGTGGATTTTTTCAGAATGTAAACTTATTAAAAAAATACTGTGTTATCTTTACTTCTAGATTGTTTTAGTATTAACAGGGAAATGCTTAACTTTTGTATTCTTTTTTGCAAGCAAAATGAATTGTTTAGAGCTGCAGTTGAGTGGCATGCTGAGTAAAAGGAGAAAAAGGAAATGCTTGTTCTATTTCCAGCTTCACGTCCGCCACAAATTTTTATGATGTAACTGTGAAATGCAAAAATCTCAGAAAATCTCAGTGAAGATTTCTATAGTCTTAGACAGAAAGTAGTAATACTTACCCCTACAGCCATGGAAGAGATGGGTGAGTTTCCAGCCTTTAAGTGTAACAACCTCTCATTTTCAGTTTTACATGGCTCTTTCAAGGTTAAACAGGCTGGAGTACAGCGTATCCCCACAGTGTAAATGGAGCCGAGGTACTCTAACTTTCTTGCTCAGGTGGCAGCAGGGCAATATGAAGGGTTTTAGCCAGCTTCTTAAAAACCAAACCCTATATAAGACACCACCAACCCCTCCTTCAGTTTGATTCTCTAATCAAGGTAGAAAAATCTTATGGTGTCAAGTAATATTTAGTAAGCTAGAGGTTACAGTGCATCAAACGGGGGGAGTTTGATTGCTATTCTGCCATTGGTATGTGTGTGTACATGTATATGTATATAAATCTGTGTGCGTGTGTGTATACATACAACCCAAGTGGGAAGCCAAGTGGGAAGCTTCTTGCCTTAGGATTTTTTTCTGTTTAAGGAATTACCTGTTCAGTGCAGTTTGCCAGAGACAGGCTTCCCAGGAACTCTCTTCCTTATCTGTGTGTTTTGTTCTGTGCTTTTCTAAATGGATACAAAAATGGTAGATACCCACTGGCATTTAATCTTCATCACAGCTTGTTGACTGTCTTGATCAAGGCCTTAGGAGACTTTACAATGCCAGACAGCATTTGTATTTCTTACAGCTCCAAAACTGGGCAGTGTGGTTCCCAGGATGATCATTTACAATATCTAGCATCACTGTTGGTCTCATAATGTTGTTGCAGGCGTGGGTTTAACAACATTTTTAACCTGCACTCAATTGGTTTGTGAGGGAGAAGCACAAACAGAAATGAATGCAGAATACTCTTGTTAAAAACCTATTAGAAGGTTGAAACTACATTAAACTGTGTAACGTAATTACAAGTAACAGCCTATAACCTATCTGTTTGTGCCACAACCCACTGAAAGAAAGCCTTATCTATTTGATTTCTGAAAATATAAAAGCCTGAAGAAAATGTATTGCTAAATGAGAAGCAACAAAACAATCTTGGTAACCACACCACACCCCAAACAGCCCCCCACCCCAGCCCCAAACACACAAAAATCTAAACCAACCAAAAAGCCAGCAAGACAAAAGAACATCCTGCTCATTAAGAGTTCTTGTGCCCAAAGGGTAAAATTCATTACCTCATGTGCCTGTTCATTACATTGTTCATGTTTCCCAACTGAACAGACAGCTGTTGCTATAAGGTTCAGGAAAACATACAAGGTGAATGTCAAAATTAACAGTGTGACTAAGCATTGAAAGCAGGGGGCTTCTCTTGACAAAACACCACAGTGGAAGCTGAAATACATTTCACTTTCAAAGCCACTGAAAAAACCTCATGAACACAGAACTGCTATTACTGCTGCCTGGGTTTCACTCGGCTACTTCTAACAGAACCAAGACAAGGAGAAATACAAAAAAGACTCTAAACTTAATTTCTTAACATAAACCATGTTTTAACTTTTCACAGAAATGCCAACAATTCAGTTTCAAAGTTGGAGTTCTTTTTTCTTCAATAAACATGGTAAAAAGCAGTAATAACAGCTTTCTTTAATATGAAAAATTAGTAGCAAGTCTGCAATCAGCAGGCTGCAGATTATCAATGCTGTAGAACTCAAAATCTATTTCCCTTCTCCTTTGGAAAAAAAACAACTGATAAAAGCCTTTTTCTTTTTGTCCAACTGCTGTGCTAGGAAGTAGAGAGCCTCTGCATAGAAAACGACACTGATGGATATGGTAAAACAATAGCAGCAGCTCCCAAGAACTTTCTACTCTCAAACTACTGAGGGGACAGATTATGGGTCAGAACAGCTGACAAGTGCTCATACAATATTTATTTGGAATCAATCTTACCTTTCAATGTACCAATTTGAACAAAAGAACTTGGTATTAAATATGTATTTCATTAATTCAGGTCTAATTATCAAATAAGCTTGTAACTACAGACAAATTTTTATTCACATATGTAAGACCACTACCAGAGTCTGAGGTTTATATATGAACAATGAATCCTATGCATGCATGTCTAATTTGAAGAGTTCACATTAAAGAACGATTCAGAGCTTTGCTACCTAATGAAGGTTATTCTGTGTTCTATAGAAAGTTCAGTTAAACAAAAACTTTACTTTTCAGAAATAGTTACAAAGCAGAAATTTCAGAAGCCCAATAGCAAATGTACACCAGGTTAGTGTTTCAGCAAAAGAAGTTCCTTGCAAAGTCAGTTAACTGTATTAAAAGTTAGGTCCAAGAATGTGCTTGTAATTTATATATAAAAAGGGATAATGCAAGACCTGATTTTTGAAGTTCATAATACATTTTCAGTGTCCGTAGCTGGATCCATATATTTCTCCCTTAACCTATTATTTGAACTGACACATGCTTGCACTTCTAATGTTTGCATTGAATAACTCACAAGTCTATCACTGCTGCCTATTTTTTTAAAGATCTACGCTGGGATGCGGGTTGCAGCTTCCTCTTCTGCGTCAGCTCTGTTAGCATTTATTTCTGCCAGTGTTCGACCAAATCGAGTCCACTCATCACTGCGAGGAACGGCAATTTGCTGTCAACAAAGAGAATGTTACTGAAACCTACTGATAAATAAAAACTGAGCCCATTTTTGCCAGCAGAGCACTTCAGTAGTGTTCAGAAGAGTTTCCAATGGAAAAAGCTTACCTTGATTTCATGCAACTGAAACAGTACGCTGAACATTAAAAGTTTAACTAATAAAAGCAGCAGAATTTGAGAATCCTGCATGCAAATATGGACTGATACTATTACAAGCTTGTGTAGTAACAGCCTCTCAATGTGTAAGTCTGTCTCCAAAGAGAGCTACCAATGTCATATCCTCATCCAATCAATTATTTCCACACTACTGCAGTACACATACTTGCAATAGCAACAGCTTTTCTGTGAAAATGAAAGACTACTTCACTCAGAATTTTTTGTTGGGTACTTCTCAAGCTGTGGTCAGGATTCATACATGCCACAGTCAGAAAGGTGACAAAATCTCCTCAAACAAACCCACTGATTCTTTAATCTTATTTCACCAGCCTTACAATGCTTTTACTTTTTGATTGGCTGCAGATAGTGAGCTAAACAGTTATGCTAGAATACCTACAATAGACACGAAAAGGAAATGTTAATTTGAAAATAAAAATTACACCTATTCCTCTAATCACAGGGACAAAAAGTTAAAAGTAAGTTGACAAAAAAGATTAAGAGTCAAAGAAACTTGAGTGTTTTGTAATATATGTTGCACTATATAATACACATACCTCTCCCACGTCATATATAACTATCTGTCCCTCTGAATCACCCACAGCAATCTCTCTTCCAGAATGGGTCCATCTCACACGGTTTAGAGCAGGATTGCCCTCCACAGTAATGCTTGCAGTTGGCACCTGTATCCATTTAAGACACATTGCAAAAAATGGATGAGGATTCCATGTGTTACACATCACAGAACATACCTTGCCCCTCACTTTTGTATCAGAACAAGTGGCCTGTTATTTCCACTGATGCAGAGTACGTAGATCTCACGACTCAGCCTTAAGCAATCACTATTGACACGGCTGAAACAATACCTCTTCTGCCCCTTGGCCAAAGTACAAACCACCTCTATGAGAAAGCACATCTGCACTCAGAAGTCAGGAGGCACAGACATGCATTCAGTCAGAGTAATGATCTCAAGAAAGGCCAGGGATTTCAAGAAAGGTTATGACAGAAGATAGGGTTGAGATCAGCTGCTTTTGCAGATCAAATCCTGTCCAAGGGTTGAAAGTGGGTAATTCCAATTTGGAGCCATAGCCAGGCTTACAGTTCTGCAGAAATGCTCTTGCTGTATGCAGTTTTAAGGAGGTGGAATTTAAGCACTGAGTGTCTATCAGGTTTTATTTCTCACATACCTCCAACAAGTTTAAGTCTTGGAAAAAGATTTATACTATAATTAAGTTTTTAACTCACACCAGAAAACCCAAACATTCAATTCTCTAAGTTTAGAAACAAATTACAATTTCACTGCAGTATCACTATGGCAATAGGAACAACGGAGGTGTGCGGATAACAGGTTTGCTCACACTGTTAAGCTATAAGCTGCCAAGGGCATATTGGGTGAGGTCTATAATCACTTTCACAACATGGATCAGTGTTACACCAACTGACATTTTACACTCCTGTTACTAGTAACGCAGTTTAATTACCACCAAGTCATTTGTGTTACAACCCTGTAATCACAGAATGATATCTATTACACACAAACTACTGACTGGAACTGCAGAGTATTTAAGAGCAGAAACAAAAAGTCAAAATGAAATGTTAGGGTAAATTCTTTGGGTTTTTTTTTTTCCAAAGGGCAGAAACACTCTTTCAGCAACATTTAACTGTTAGCCCGACTGCCTCACCTCAGTATCATTGTTGAGGTTCCACAGGTCAAGCCTGCCCATCCCATCCACACAGGCAAACAAGGCAGGGTGAGTTGGAGACCACATCACATCATAAACATAATCAGAGTTGTCTTCAAAGGAGTAGAGAGGTTTGTTATTCTGAAAAAAAGCAAACATATCAATGCAATACCCAAACAATTTCAAAATTATAAACCTAATGGGTAGAGCAAGATACAGAACTTGTCAGCAGCATTGTCTGCAGCATTTTCAGCAGTAACTGAAAAGCAATTGGTACTTCAACTTAGTTTAAAAAAAATGCATCAGCAAAAAGAATCAAAAAATTATTGCTGTTATTAAAGAGGTCCTTTTCAAAGCATACTGCCCTGTTGCTCGCTCCTAGTATATCAAAATCAGAAACATCCAATATTTTAAAGAGATTGAATTACTGTCACTGAATTATCAGTGGCTCAGACTATTACTGGGAGATTCTAACTCTGCATCCTCTGCCTTGTGTTCCTTGGGGCATCAAATTAACAGAGAAAGAGGCAATTCTGGCAATGGGAATAACAGAATTGTGTGAGCCACATGGCCTTAAACTGCTTTGGTACAACCCCTTAATCTCCACAAAACTGTGGCAAAACATTTGCCCGATGCACACTATAAAGTAACTGATTTTACAACATGATTTACATTTTATTACAGTGTAATTGTTGACGACAAAGGGTAAGAACAACAGAATGGATCAGAAGTATAAAAATTATGTACAATCTGATATCAAAGCTTTATATTGTTAACTCTAGTTTTGTTCATCACCTGTCTCATCTTTGCAGGACTAGGGAAATCTAGGGAGCCTCACAAGATGTGACTATACTGTAGTTTCTTAAGTAGCTTACGTTACAGCACCACCTTGTGACCAAGACTACAAAAGAAACCAGTGAACTATCTTTTACGTTACCTTAGTTGTCCAAAGCTTTACTGTCCAGTCAAAAGAAGAGGTGACAAAAAGATGCGAGAAGTCTACAGGTCCAACTGCTGCATGGCAGTTGATACCTGTGATTGGTCCCTGGTGGCCTTCAAACATCTCACTGATTCCAGCTTTGCTGTTTTTAGAATATAACACCAAAAGTTAATTCATCTTAATTTATCTGGAAACCGTATGTCTGCAGAGACAGCACCAAAATGCAATTTAAATACAACAGGAAAATCTGGATTCTTTGAATGCATGTTACCCCACAGCAAAAGCCTTCATCACAACAGGATCACAGAAGACCAGGCTCAAATATGGACCTAACTTCAGCATCCATTTTCTGCTAATCTCAAGTGCCAAGTATACCACAGAGACAAGAGACTCAGCAGGTACCAGTCCTCACATTTAACTACAGTGTTCTCCAAGCAAGACTTAAAACTTCCAATCATAAAAATCAAAATACAGTCATCAGAAATAAGCACAGAATTCCCATTGACATAAGGGAAGTTGTATCTTCTTTAGGGACACCGGGCTCACACGTAAACCCATCACTATATATATCCCTAACAGCTTCCTATCACCAGTGATGAAAAAGAAGGGAGAAACAGATGGGAAGAATGTTACACAAAAGTGATACAATTTGGGGTATTCTGGAACCAAAAAGCTGTACGGCAAAGGTGATGTGTATTTGAGATGGAACCTGGACACTCAATTATATTTAAGAAAGCAATTGATAAGATACAGCCAGCCAATTTCAAAATAGATTGAACAGCAGGAGAAGAGCAAGCCAATTTAAGATTGTGCGTGATGTTACTATACAATTATCTACAGAACTGATATGAAGTTTGGTATTGTCATTCTGCTAAAATTCAAATGACTAAAAACCATAGTGACCTACTGTGCCCTCATCAACAGAAACAACTCCTGGTTACTTAAAGCAGCATAGTATCAATTCTGATTTTAGTTAAGCTGTTACTCAGGAGAAGCGTGCACTGGAATTCATACACAGCTACTGTAAATTCCTTCAAGACAAAGGTACAGATAGGCACTCTAAAATAATTTCAGGACTCAATTTTAAATAATGCAGGGACTCATTTCAGTATTTTTATTTCCTTAAAATAATTAAAGTTAGTATTCACCTGCCATGACGGCACGCAGTATACACTGAGCCTTCTTCACTGCCAACAACAAAGTTGTTGACATCTCCAATAGGGAAGGACATACAGGTAACAGCAACAGCCTTGGACTGCTTGTGAACCAGCTCCATGCTATCCTGTAGTGAAAATATCAGCAACTAAGCATTTCAAATTCTTTCTAAAGTAGTATCTAGAAGTTGTTTGATTTTCTCAGTAGGAAGGACATGGTTTTTAAAAAAAATATTTATACAGAATTGGTCAGGAATAAGAAAGTTATTCGTTAGAATTGTGTTCAGCACTAACACAAGTACAATAAAAATATGCAAAAGGATCAGACAACATATGACTCCACAGGCAGGGAAATATTTTATCAAACACCTATCAAGCTACCCTAAGTATAATTCTGTGTGTTGGGAAAATATTTATTAATGCTTTTTAAACTCATTAAGAAGTTTCAGAACACTGATCTGGAATAGGTACTGTATAACTCCAAAGTTATCTTACCTGTGGTTGGGAAAGCATGTCCAGGCTCCAAGAGCATATTTTCCCATCAGTTGAGATACTAATCAAATTATGAGCATTTTGGGTTCCAACCACATTTACACAATATACTGGGTGCTAAAAAAAAAACATAGACTAGTATCAGGAAAAGGAATTTACAAACAACAACCAATTCCAGCATAATTACTAGTAAAACACACAATTTCACCACTGAACAGAGCATGAAAGATTGATCACAGTATGGTAGAGCCAATACTCCCCTATAAAACACAGATGCTTGATTTTCTGACCATTTGTTTTTTATAAACAGGCTAGTTCTTCAGTAAAAGCATTGGCAAAACACATCTAAATATTAAACATCAAGTGCACGGGACAGTTTCCTTCCTACAGGTTAAACACATCTGAACAGGGAACAGTCCTTGAAGATCTTTCAAATCTTACCGTGTGAGCAGCAGCTGAAAGTGGAGTTCTTTGCACTGGTGTTCTCTTATTACTGCGATTATCCCACAGCACTATTTGGCCTGAGTATGTGCCACCAACCACCAGATTCGGATGAAACTTTGCAAATGTAGCTGACATCACTGCTGACTGAAAGGAAAAAGCCCCACAAATAAGGAGATACACAGAAAACTGCCATTCAACTATACAATGCCTAAAACTAAGGAAAATGGTACTAAACATCACAGCAAGTTCTTTGCCTAGATTAATTCTATGTACTATTCCATTGCCCAATTACTAAAAAGATTCACAGACCCTTTGTTAACCCTCATCAGTCTTAATCTCCATTAACAAAATGATGCCTTCCTCCTCTTTCCTTTCCTATGTGCACATTCCTACTCCTCCTAGCACAGTTTGGTAGCAAGGGAAGGCCCAGTAACTGTATTTAGTGTGCCACCCTCTGTGGCCATTTCTGTAGAGACTGTACCAATCCTTTGATACAATGAAGTCACTTTTGCAGTCTGGGCTTCGGCAGTAATCTGACAATACAAGATTAAGTTTTGCTTCAACTATACAGTTTTTTAGAATTAAGGCATTTTAAAAATAAAGTGGCTATCTCAGGCTCGACTGTGTTTGTATCTTACAAAAAACTACTAGAATACCTACATCTGCCTTTTTCTTGAGACACATGTTTCTAGTTTTCATCCTCATTCCACCTCCTCAGGCCACCTTCACTTTATTCAGTAAATATGCTCTAGCAGTACACAATCCCACTCAATACCTTTTATATACAAAACTTTTTGTGGTTAAACCATTAGAGAAGAAGGGGTTTAGTTTTTTTTAAGAAAATAAGGAAATGAGTTCCCAAACAAGAGTGAATTCCAAATACTGCCACAAATTCCAAAACACAATAATGTTTCTTAAACTGAAATCTCTACCTGTCAACATCTGTTTGCCAATGCATGTGGTTAAAGAGAATGCCAGCCTAATGAAATCATGTTGACAAGCATAAAGGAGGTACTCGTCCAAGCTGATCAACATATAATGTTTAGCTTCCAAGACAGAATCATACCTGGCAGTGAAAGACATATTCTGGGGTAGTTTTCTTATACTTCATATTCCACACAAGGGCCACCCCATCAGGCTCATGAGGCGCATCCTCATTGTTGTTGTAAGAAGCTACCAGTAATTCTGGATACTGCACAGTAAGTGAAAGAAACTCCAAGTAAGCAAGATGACTATATAATCCTCCAGACAGTCCTAGAACACATTTTCTTTCACCAAAATAGGGCTAAAAAAAAATCCAACCAACCACCAAAAACCCAAAAGCCACCTTACACTTGTCAGTTAAAACTGTATTATAAAAATGTTTAATCCATCCTGATTTAATAAACCAATTTAGCTCATGAAACAGCATTAAAATACACATTAAAGCCATGCTTTGTCTTTCATAACTTGCTTTTAAATGTAGAAACAAATACTTTTAAGTGAGCTTTTCTTAGTAAAGCTAACAACTATCTTCACAAAGTAGCCCATTAATCAGGTGCCACAGACCTTATTCTTAACACAAAGCTTTTGCTGATTTTTGCACAAGATTAAGAGCTGTGTGTACTTTTTGCAAACTATGGAGCATGCAAGGAACCTATTTAGAAACACAGCCTGTACCAACTGTACTCAAGGGTCAAGCACATAGAACTAGATGAATTTACAATGAGAGCTGTTTTATGAGAACATTATATTTTTACCTGAGATGACCAGTCCAAACAACTGACAACACGATGCTTTGACCAGCGTTCATCAAAAAACTGCCTATTTAAGGACAGTTTTGCTCCTGCTTGTATCTCTCTGTAAAGGCATTTAGCAGATATTATTCTTTGATCACTTTTTCTATTACAAATATTGCACATTCATGGTAAAATATTCAACATTCATGTTACCCTTCTTTGTCTTCTAGGTCTCTTCCACTGTAGTCAAAGAAAATGTTGATTTGCTCAGAAAGTGCTCTTTCAACAATCCTGGTGGAATGGTCAAAGAAACTTAAAAACTCTTCAGAATGCAGAATTTGTTGTTTTTCCTCTTCTGTAAGTTCATGAGGGGCAGCTGGAAATGAATAATACAGGCGTTCTGTGATCTGCATACTTTCACCAATTCTTTCCAAGCAAGAAAGAAAGAGACTGTTTAAGACTATGCTAGAAACATTGGTATATAAACATATTTAAAATCTAGGGATGTTACATTTTATATTTTGCTAACTGATAAAATATGAATCAAATTAATTTTAACCTAATGGAAAGAGAAGAAGTTAAAACTTATTGATTCCTTTCTTCAGAATGAACATTCAGAATGTCTTGAGGTCAACTGTACCTTCCTCCTCCTCCTCTTTTTTAAGTGTTTTTTCTTCCTCAGGTTCAACTAATGGTTTTGGTGCAACCACATCATCTTCATCTTCCTCATCTAAGGAGAAACGTTATGGTGAGTCCATCAGTATTTTTTAAGATGAATGGTAATGTTCCATATGATTCTCAAACAAGATGATGTAAAAGGGTATAATTTATTTTAAGATGGTTATATCTGTAAAACATAGTACCTATAATAGCATTATCTCAAACCAAACAATCACTAATACACTGTCTACCCCCAGATTTGAGTTGCACTGAATTATGTAGCTGTATCAACTGAAACGTGACACAGGACATCATACATAATCCAAAGTGGAACTCTCTCTTAAAAGCATTTATGACTCCACACAGAACCACATGGTGGATGCATGTTCTGTGTAACTAACGTAACACACAAAAACTAAGGAATAAAGAAAAATCAAGTGTCTAAAATAGTGTACAAAGCAGCTGCTAATGATCTGAAACCAGAGTCTAATAGGTCTTCATATGGCATGAAGATGACTTTTACCTTTCAGGTTCCTATTCTAAGCAGGAAATTTTGCTAAAGGTAACAGCAGAGAGATAGCATTTAGATTGATAGAAAAAAAGTCAGTTTCATTACCTGCATCGTGTTTGGCAATTGATAACTTTATAGCAAAATGTGTTTTCTCTGATTCCAATGAATAACATAAATCATTAATGTTCAGGGATACTGACAAGGTTTACAGAACTTCCTACATTTTATTCTATGAATACTGTAAAACAGAAAATAACTTTAAATTACTTAAGTGTTGTGGAATATGCTGGCTTTCTTCATCCGCTTTTTTAGAATAAGCTTCTGAAAAGCCTCATTTTATTATTTAAACAGCTATGTCATCTGTTTAGAAGAGAATGGCAGCAGGAGTCTGCCGCATGCCTCATCACAAACAACAAGACAGTATTCAACAGGGACTAGGGTTGTGTTTTGCAGCCATCTCCCTGACCCACGTTCAAAGTTAACTAACACAAAATAAAAGGTAAAAAAGAAAAAATAATAAAAAATTCCACACGCAGGCACACACACAAAGAAAAAAAAAAAAGAAAGGGGTGGTCAAGGGATGGGAACCAGCTGCCAAGCCATGGTCCCAGCAGCCTGGCCAGCTGACTAGATAGCAACAACCAGATGGTATTGCTAGGATTGTCTCTCTGCTATGAGTTGGCAATGGGATGGCACAACATTTTTCTGCCTGACTGCTTCCAATCATGTCTTTCCCCAATGGCAAGCCTGGGCAATTACCAGCACTCCAGGAGGTCTACAGACAAGCCTTTACCCTGCAAACAAAATACAGCTTGTAGGCCATACCAGCTGCCAAACCACACACATAGTGATAGGCTTAAAGAGGTCTGAAGATCTTTCTAACTCCATAGTATAGGCAATAAAAATATAACTGTACCTGCAGGAAGGAAAGCTGTAAATGACACTGTATAATGCACACAATAATACAAACTCCAACTTAATCAAAATGATAATGACGTATGCCAATCCTGCATTACTTGAAATTGAACGATTTTTACGTTCTGACAAGTTTACAGAACTAAGATAAATGGCATGAATGATTTCAATATATGCTCATACTTTTGAACCAAATGGTGAAGGTTAAAATCTTTCCTTTCAAGGGCCTCAATCAGCCACAAAGGAAAACAGTAATCACTGTCTTTTCAGCCAGCCCAACCGCATTTGTCAGCCCTTTCTCCGTCAATGCAGCCAGAGCAATCAACCTGCCAAACATTCAGAATGGAAAAACAATCTGAAAATACAGGGTATAATGCACCTGCCAGTGAAAATGGCCATTTCAAGAAAAGCTAGTGATCTCAGTGACCCTGCTGAGGAGGCGGTGGTGCAAAGGGGAAAGAACGCGTAAAAGAATTCTTAGTGATCTCCACTCTCTTGCACATTGACACTTCCTTACAAAGCATACCAATTACAGCTTTTGTGCTACTTAAAAAAAATGAAAGCTTTTTTGGGCAAAATAATCACGCAGAGAAACAGAAAGACACTGCTCCTTTTTAGATGGATTCACATGTACAGCGGAACAGTAATCTGAAAACTGTATAGCTTATATCAATTTTAAAGAATGGAATTCTTAATGTCAAATCACTACCGGTGAGAACACTGATTAATTAAAAAAATGTAATAAGAGATAACACGTGGTTTTCAGAACAACAAATACAGTATCCCATATTTGCACTACAGCCACTTGGCTAAAAATCCCCCTCCTCTTTGTCCTCCAAATCAGTCTTGCAGATTTAGGTGATGTCTTCAAATAAAAAATTTGAGTTTGGGTCATCCTGAATACATTATTCTAGATTTGAGAATCCCAAATTAGAAATTTCAGCCCAACACCCACTAGTCATACTACACTGATTTTAAGTACCATTTTCAGTGACAGGAGTCAAACTCTTGTCAAATGCAGATGGTCAAACCCTTAGTGCTACATGACCTTCTAATCTACATATTTTATTCAAAAGATCATGTAGTTGATTGCTCCTGCCTTTTAATGTATGAAACATAAATGGCATATATTATACAGTGCTCTAAATTCCTTCATAGTACTTTCACTGCATACAGCCTGCTGATATTACTGCATTTAAATGCAGGATACAGCACTTAGTTTAATATTCTCCAAGTATCAGACTTGAAATTGAACATGTCATCTCACTGTGATTTATCTTGTAACTACACAAGTCTAAAACCTCTCTCTAAAGGAAAAAGTCATGCACAAACTTTCTTATTAAAGGATCTGGAGGAAAAAAACCCAAACCAAACCACAACCCCTCCCCCAAACAAAAAACCTCCCCAAACCTAAGTTCTTGACCTCATTACCCAAAAATTGGATGCTTCGTCACTGAAGTTTGCATCCAAAAAAGGCAGCATGAAGCTGCTGGACAACAAAAGTGATAAATTACTGTTTCAATTGCTTTTCCTGTTTCTCTTTTATCTCAAATTTATTTAATTACAGGCCAGTTGCTGTTATCTACAAGGAGCTGGCATGACAGCAATACATTACTCAGCAAACCCTGACAGATTGGATATACAATTTCCAAAAAAGTTCCACACCATGTAAGTCATGAAGCCTTGATGCAATGCTATACTACGTTTATTTCAAGTCAGCTAAGTAAATCTGGAACTTCATCCTTCTTATTCACTACTGACTGTACCTGCTGGCATTTTGTGCCACTTCAACTGTCAGTATACCAAGTATGACTCTGCATTAAAACAAAAAAAGGACTTCACAGGGCCATGAAGAAAGGAAATGAGAATGCCATATCAGCACATTGCTCAACATTCATTATAATACGTTAAGGAATTAATTTCATGTTAGTTCTAGATAGGCTAACACCGAGATCTAAGGTTACAGACTGAGCACTTAGAGACCACACAAAACTAGCAGCTACTTCAACAGAGACATATTTCACAGAACCAGTATCATCAATGAATGCTAAAACCAGGTTTAATGAACCATTGAATTTTACTTAGTTTACTTAGAGTTGACATTGAAATGGTCATGTATTTTGTCCAGAAAAGCACTGCTGTAATAGGCTGCACCTAGTAAAAACACTACATATAAAGTGAAGTTCCAGTTGTCTGTGTAATCTGTTGCTGCAGAACAGGTTAATCAAAGATAAATCATCTGTGAAATGGGTGGCTTTTGTTAAACTGAATGTCTTCCTATCAACTTTTCCCATCTATATTTCACTGTACATTTAGGGCAAGTGCAGCCTAATACATAAATGAACTGTAACAGCATCCAAGTAGCCAACTCTATACGCAAAATTGTTATTACTCTCCTTTAACCAGAAATAGGATGACAAAAAAAGCTTACAATCTTTTCCTTATGTGGCTCACAGACTTCATCAGACAGTAACTTCTCAAAGAGAGGAAGGAGCTAATACAGTAATAGTCTGAGTGAGTTGTGATTGCACAGGCACAACATTCTACAGCAGCACTAAACAAGCAATCCATAGCCCTCATTTTAGCAGCCAAACAGAATGGCATTTAACTATATACTTAATTTTATTTGAATCAACTACTTTAAAAAACTCGTTTATTGCATGTACTGATGACTAATTGCTTTCTATGTGAAAAGAAAAGAGATCAAACACTACAGCAGGAAGCAGTGTAGCAAGAAGTTCAGATAAGAAATAAGTGTAGCACCAGTGATTACAGTACTCTCTGTGGTGGCCAACAGGGAGCCAGCAGAACTTTAAAACATGTACCAGAGTTCACATGTGAATTGCATCTCTGTTGCTGAAACCGCTTCTGCTGCCTGCTAGAAAGAAATGAGTGTGTGAAAAGAACACAATTTCAAACATATTTGCAGTGAGTAGATCTGAAAATCTGCTGCCTGAAAGAGCATGCCAAATAGAGGCTAAATAACAGCCCTAATAACCAGCTGACCACACTAACTAGTAAACCATGCCCACCAAATTGGACAATAAGGGAAGCATGCAGCAATGTCACCCAGTGTCACTGGAAGTGAGAAATGGATTTAGATAGTAAAGAGGATGGCATAACGAGAACACTGGGGAATGCAGCAGCCTAAACTTGGGATGTTCCTGTTATGAAGGTAAAAAAGTTATTAGAGCATTATAACGGTGAAGAAGTGTAGATGCTTAGACTTACTAGTTACAAAATAAGGAGTAACAGTCCTGAGGATGGCACAACACTTCTCAAATGATAACAAATATATTTGGTCTTAAAAAAAAAAATAAGCTGCCATCATTACCGTCTCACAGAAAGACAAAAATGGAAAAAAACCAACCAAACCACAAACAGGGACAGGACACAAAGAGAAAAGGTCTCTGCTGTACTGCTCAACAATGAGCCATTTCATTATTTCATATCTTTTTTTCATAATAAAGACAGCTGCTACACAAACACTGTAAGACTAAGACTATTGAAAATTCTGGAGAAAAAAACCCCAAAGATTTCATCAAAGCAAGAAGTTTAAGAGAACCAAGACCACCACTCTAACATACTTTCTTACTGTGTTCCTCTTCTGCATTCCTAGAAACTTTGTTGTCTAATGGGAGCTGGAGGAAACAGCAGCTGTGGACTACATCCATCAAATGAGAAACCAATAACACAAGCATTGCAGATTTACCTTCCAGGTTTATTTTGAGTGTGGACATCCTCCTACAAAGGTAGGAAGTTTCAAAGTTCATTAATGGGGACATTTAATATTCTACACTGTTCAGGACACAGTGAATGACTTTCTGCGGCCAAATATTTTGTGCTCTGAAGAGTCAATTGCTAATCACAGAGTGAAACTGATTTCTAGGAGAGATCCCGATTTCATTGTTTTACAATATTATAAAAAGAATCAATTTCCAAGACGGGCAGCTTCGCACATTCTTCAAGGTCATAATAAATCAGCAAAATATTGGTACTACAATAAAATGATGTGGTAGTTGCAAGAAATGCCAACACATCAAATCCTAAGCAAGGTGTCACTTTTAAAATTAAGAACTGGGTATTGCAAAAAGGAAAAGGCAATCTACTATTCTGGATGCTATACTTCAAAGGGCTGAAGAATGCAGGAAATTCATAATTCCAGCAGCAATACTTTTTACCTTAACATAAAGGGGCTATAGTGCCACTAGCACTGAGGTCACATTCTAGCTCTATCATCACAGGCTGCAAGTAAACTGGTTATTTTTTCATTACAGAGAGGATCACTGGCTCCAAATAGTTGCAGCTGAAAAGCCTCATATCTGTAAGATAGTGAATGGGAGCTACTTTGAATATCGTCTAGGGTAGTGCAGCATGCCTACATAATACAGAAGCATGAACATAGAAACTTAATCTGTCTTCCTTCTAATTTGAATTTAACAACCATGGAATGCAGTCTTTTCTGTCAACTTGCATGATCAGCATTATTCACATTGTAAAATCTGAACTGTTCAAGTGAAAGGCACAAAATATTTAGCTGTTAGTTACCTTGAATCCAAAGTCATCACCAAAGGCTAAACTTAAAGACATGAAATCTCACCTATGCAACTGTCATCTGTCTTGCCATCAATATTTCTCTGACAACTAGGCAACATCAGTTGTTCCCTACTTCCTTTCTGTCCCACCAGGTTTAAAAAAAAAAGCCTAAAAAAATTTGAGGCTATTTGGCTTTTTAACAGCTTGGCTTGGGTTCTTGGGTTTGGGTTGGTTTTTTTTTAAATCTCTGAGTTTGATTGTTTGCTTTTTGTTTTTTTTTGTGAGGGGGTGACATTTGTTTCATTGTGGGTTTGGTTGGTTGGGTTTTTCTGGTCAAGACCAACTGGACCTAAACCTGCAAAATGACTGCTCAGCACATCTAGTAAATCTGCTTCTATTTCCCTTTGTTCAAAAGTGCAGCTCCAACTGCATTTAAAATGCTTGAGCTAGGGTAATTAAGAAAGGTACAGTTCTTTGTTTTACAAGTAAGCTAACCTAGCTGAGGTGCAACTTACTACTGTACAAGGGTGCTACTGAAGATTCCTTATTTGTGTAAACTCAGTTTCAGGCTACACTTTGAAGTATACTTTGTAAGATTATCTTTAATTTACAGTGTAATCACTAAAATTAAAAACCAAATAACAACCCAAATTGGAAGAAAAATGAATCAACAAGATAAAATTATGTAATGATAATAATTATGTATGATAAAATGTACATGCACACTGAAAATTCAGTACACTGCTTCTGTCAATTGTATTCAAAGACTTTAAAATTTCCTTTCCATAATCAAAGTCTCTCATCTAACAACTCTCTTTTTGGAGGCAGTATCAATTTGGTTTTTTTAAACCCCTGTTCTCTTTCAGGTCTTACTCTAGATTGTGAATACAGAGCTTAATCATGGATACAGTATTAAGACAGACCTTATAAAGATTCTCAACAATGAAATGATGAAAAATCATCGTAAGTGACATTTTTCAAGTATGCCTACACAGAATATTGGTGATGGCCAACTGTATTACTGTATCAAGACAACTGTATTACTTTTTTAAACTGGAATGGATCAGAAGACAATATCTGTACCAGAAAGCGCTCTCAATAAATGCCGAAAGACAGACAAACCAACTTTCCAGCTCCACTACAGTAAACCTTAGCTACCATCTATCCACAACACGTGAAACTATGATCATACAATTCCTGGCAATTACCACTGACAGAAGACAACAGAAACAAAAACTGTCTTCAGACAGTTTTACACAAACTAAATCTTCAGATTCCATGAACCTGACAGAGGGGAGGAAAAAAATCCCTACAGGATTAGAGAAAGGAAAAGGTAGGGGCATGAGAGAAATAAAATCAGGAATGCCCAAAATGCCAGTTTGTGGCAGACAGACAAAATGCAGAAAGAGAGAAACACAGTTAGAGAAAAAGCATAGCCTCTCTTATATCTAGCTTGATGAATAATTAAGTTTGAAAGATGATGTCCGAGTTCTGAAAACACACCAACCCCTTATACTGGACACTCAGAGATAAGAATGAAAGAAACTTTTCAACATATTGTTGGAATTGACTTCCTTTCTTTCACTCACAGGGTGATCAGCATCTAGTTAAACTTGCCAAAGTGACTTCAAGACACACTCCAGACAAGAGCAACAAGAATTCTGCATCACCTGCACTGCACTTTACACTCTGCATTACCACTATTACATGGGCTTTTAAAAGATACTGGTTTTGGAAATAGCAAGGAAAGATTTCAGTTAAGTATCCCCTTAATGTTTTAAGAAGTGCTTTTATTTCCTACCACAAACCCCCACAAGTTTACATACTAAAAAAAAAAACCTGAAAAATGCAAAATTTTGAATGTAGAATTAGGTTCTGAAATTGCCAACAAAGACACAGTCATATTAAGTAACTACATACAAACTAAGTAAAGATATTTTCATTTGTAGCTAAATTCAAGTGTTTCAACAACGGAAAACGAATTTCTTAGCTATGCTATCTTTGGAAAAAAATTTTCTCTGAAAGGCAAACATGTCATGACAATGCAAGTGTATGATTAACTACTGAGAACAAAAACAGTATGGGTAAAGAAAGAAATCAGTTCCTTCATTAAAATGCAATGTATAAGCTTCAGGTATAAAAATTCTTAAAAGATTTTGGTTAATTTTAACTCCCTTGCTAAGAATACATAGCCCTCAAGTAAACTTTTAAAATGCCCTAAGTATAACATACATTCCACTTCTATTTATCAGTTTTCATCTAATTAAGCAATTCTGTGTCTGATCTGATTATTCACTAGAAATTAGTAGTAATAGCAGTTTTCTCACAACGAATATGTTAAAAAAGATGCAAAATGACTGTAACACTCTTAAGCAATTCCAGTATGAATTCAATAATAGAATTTCAATGAGTTTTCTTAGCACAACATTCATTTAACCTTAAGTTTCAAGATCACAAGTGTTGGTTCAAATTCAGCTAGTCATTGTTATCACAATAAAAAAAGAAAAATAATTCCAGTAGAACCAAGTTAACCATTCACCTTCCTTTGGCTGAGTCATAACAGGCGTTTGTGTCTCCTTTGTGTACGTCACAATTTCTCGTGGAGGAAAGTCAACTTGTGTAATTTTGGCCATTCCAAGTTTAACAGGTCCACGTCTAAATGAAAGTGGTAGAGACATCAGAAAACAAAAATTTAACTTTCTGAATTGCTTCACATTTTGCCTATAATACTACCCAACTAATCATTTCACAGCACTGTGTAATAAAACTTAAATCCAGTAGAAAATTAAGTTGTTATTATGACTAATTTTATGGCCATTGTTATTTACAATCAACAGCTATTTATACATCAGCAACAAAAAGAAAGGTGTGTAAATACACACATGGATAGGATGTATCAGATATAAAGTTTTGCTTTTTGCAGTTGACTAGGGTACTGGTATATGTGAAACATATCTGCTTGCAGGAGATACATTTGTACAGCTACAGTTCTAGGATCTTAGAGATTAAAACCCAGTCATTTTCAATGAAAGAGTATTAATTAGCCCTCTTTACTTTGCTGCTCTTTTCCCTCTACTAAGATACTACTTGGAACTGCAAATCTAATCTTAAATTCCCACACTGCCAACATATTTCTCCATAATATATTACTGCAGATTATGATACTGCAAATCTCTGAGCTTTCTAACTCACACAGCACTAATTTGGACAGTCCAAAATATAATCACGGTATGTACTGTAGTAATTCTGCAATGATCCAAAACTAATTCACTTGTATAAAATTTAGTCTCTTAATAACAACTTGAATTCTTAAAGAAAAAAAGCTCTTATCCATAACTACGTGAAAGATGGAATATAAGAAATCTATGAAATACCCCAGATCGGAATCAGAGTGGAGCTGAAGAACTGATGGATCAGTATCCCAATGCAGCGTCCTGATAGCCCAGGTTGAACAATCATGCAGCATTAGCAAAAAAGGCCAGAGATTAGTGAAGCAAATACACGCTATGCAATGCTAGAGTTACAGTAAGCTTATAGTTATTTCATTTTTCACAAGAAATAAAAGCAATGCAACCTCAGTTAAGGGAAATTCAGTAAACATTCAGTGCAATAATACATGCAGTAAATATGAAAGTTAAAAAGCAAACAGAACACAGAGCTATTAGGAAAGAATTAAATTATTTTAAAGACTGAAAGTTAGAGGTCCCAAACAAACATCACCATTATGATTTAAAACTATTTTTAAATCTGTTCAGATTTGTTCATGTCATATGAAGACACAATTGTTAACACAATGCCACCTTGCCCAGAGCAGTAAACATGTGGAAGAAACTGTCATATCAGTAAAGGAAATGAGTCAACACATAAACCTTCTGGCAGAGGGGCAAAATTGCATTTCCACTGGGACAGAGAACTGCTAGGATTTCCAAGATGTGACATTGCAGTAATTACGGGTTAAGCACTGCCTTGGGCATCTAAGTGTCATCTGATGTAGAGCTAACTCCTTTTAAGGTATTTAAATCTCTTGGAAATAGTGGGCTTTATATTAATAACACATCTCCAAGACATGTGGAATGATCCATTTCAAGTCAGTTTCATATCAGAAGAAATATGAAGGGAGAAATAAATCTTCCCTGTTTTCAGTTTTCACCCCTTCTCTGCAAATTTGCCTGCCATCAAGCCAAAGCAGGACTTTAAAACAAGCTTGTAAGAGAGATTTAAAGATAAAAATTACTGATTTTTACTAAAGTTCCTACAATGCCTTCTTTAATCATGTTTTACAACAAACAAAATATAATGCTACAGTAAGTTGATATGAGGTAGTTTTCCATTTCCATCCCAAACGCAGCAATGCTCTTGTAAACCAGGTTCAGAATTCTTAAAGATAATGCTGATCTGGAAAATGTGAAGCTAATGCCATAACAATGCATGAATATGAGTGTGTAACGCACTGCCTTGTTCTTGGACAAAGTATGCACTGGAAGAATAGTTAATTATAGTTTAATTAAGAATTAGAAATGTACTGTCTTCACATTCAGCTAATCATTCTACATAACTCTTATTGCATCCACAGCAATGTCTTAATACTAAAATCTGTGAAACCTTTTTGTAGCTTTTATGAATTAGCATACCATTTAACCATCAGCCTAACTGTTTTGTGTACACTTCTTTTTTTTTAATAGACTTCATTGTTGATTTTAGTTTGTTGTCTGAGACTTCAAGCTGGATATTGTTCATATGGTGTTGTTCAATTGTGAATCTAGAAAAAGTCAACCCAAAAAACTACTACCAACCAAAACCAACCCCAAAAGCAAACAAAAAAAAGCCCTCCAAAAAAGTGAACCTAACCCATGATCACCCCAAGTTTCATGTTGTTTCTGCAAAGGATGACATATCTACAGATACAAATACTATCATAATTCCTACTAAGAGGAACTTAGGGAACAGGCTATACATTTAAAGGGTTGCAACTTTTATGTCTGCTTAAGATCTGGCCCTAAGTGAGGCTGCTATCCTGCTTTTAAATGCATTTGTTTAACTTCCCGTGGTTGCTTCAGTGGTACCAGAGAGTGTCTGATTTTTAAAATAGTTCAAGTCAGCAATCAGCACAGGATATATAGTCAAGTCTTGTTCAAAGACATTCTTTCAAAACATGGTGACACTGAGATAAAACTCAACTATTAACACGTGTAGAAAAAACACCAAACTCTTCCTTTTGCTTTCCAGGTGTTTGCTTTGCCTTAAGTTTAATGAATTTATCCAGAAGCTTTAGTAAAAATAAGTTTCTATTCTTCTACATATGCCCAAACTTCTCTGTAACCACGTACATTCCTAACACTTCCTGTATCTGCAAAAATTATTTTACACATTTAAACTACTGCTACGAAGTATTCATCTAACCTCAAAGTAAACCATGTTTATTTCCAATTTTGAATTTATACTCCTAACTGATGAAAAAGATGACCAGTATCAAAATGGAAACAAAAAAAATTCTTTACTAATGAAAATATTTATAAAGTATAGTAGCAGCACAACCACAGAACTAATGGCCACAGAACAAAACAAGAGACCTGAGATAATACACTAATATGAAAGAATTTGCTTGAGGACTATAAAGCACAGTGGAACAACTTGGGCTTTCTAACACATCTCATATGGATATGAATCACTGATATGATTGTGCTAACACACTGGGCTACAGACATGCCCATTTATTGGGGGAGGGGAAGAATGTTGTCTTGTAATGGGAGAATAAGTAAGGGGACTCTTAACAGTGACTCAATATAGCCTTCAATTTAGCTGTACATTCATGCCTCCACAACCTTCAAGGCCACAATCTTTTTTATGCTTCACAGATGTAAAGTTTGTGTATGCATTAACCTATAGAGGCTTACAAAGTGAGTCTTCTCAATGCTCTGTAAGAAAATGTATGCTTGCAATGTTATGTTCTGTGTCTGAGAAACACACAACAATCAGAGAGCACAGTACACCCAAGAGCTGCAGACAAACTGTGCACACAGACTGGTGTTCAGTTACAGATGCACAGTCTATACATATTGTTACATACTCAGTTTAAATTATGTATGAGTAAAAGGATATTTTTTTAATCATCACTAAATTATTTTTTCTTCTAGACAGCAAACTAAAAATATAAAATGTCTATTTAGCAAGATATAATCAATTATTTCATATAATTTAAAATGTGCTTATTAGTTAAGGGACAGTTATGTTTGTTCTTTATTAACACAACAGCATAACTTCAATAGCAGAGTGAATAAGCCTATGAATATGATCATACCTGGGCACTAAACAAAACAAAAACAACAAAAAACCTAAGGACAGAGTTTGGATTCACATCTGCTGCTTTCTGTATTTGCTGTTTTAACTTAATGGTTGCTGTTTACAAATATGCACCTTGTAACCACTGTTCAGATCATTAAAATGTTGAATATTTTCAGATTAAGACAGCTAGGCATGCATAATCCAAAAACATACAAGATATTACAGCAGGCTTTTTAAAAGACATTTCCAAGTGGCGTAAGCATTCACTCTAACTCTAAAAGAGCTATTCACATACGCACAAAAGTAACAGACAGTAACTGCATTGGTAACCATGTTTTAACTAAATTCATGCATAGTGCACACTTCATAAATTTTAAGTGCATGACTTAAGACTTTTCGGAAACACTAAAAATAACTGGGCAGATACTGCTTTTATCCAGTCTGTGCGTGGAAAACAGTAGAAACATCCTGTGCAAGAAGTGTTTCCCTGGTTTTCACCCAGATATTCTCACTGTGAATTCCCAGTTAACAGAAATATTTTCTGACTTGGTGTAGAGCAGCATTTCTCCAAGTGTCACACACAAAAAATGTCAACAGATGTGGCTAGTACCGAAACAGAAAAGAAAGCCTTGTGGCTGTATTAACATGGCGCTATGGAAAGACTGAGTGGTACAGTTACATTACAGGGATGGCTGCAAAACAATGTAACAAGAAATACTGTTCTGAGTAAGGAAACACCCTAAATATCAGAGGCAATCTCAACTGAAATAGAGGGGAAAACAAAACAGCCTGTCTTTCATAGACACTCTTTCTTAGAAAAGGCTGGGAAGAGCCTAGAAGTTGGAGTTTTCCAGTTTTCTACTGTCTTGAGACCTTCATGTTTACAAAACCGCTGCTACAGGACATTTAGACTTTAAAGTTGAAAGTTTAAACAACTTCACATTAATGCCAGTGATTTCAGTTGCATTTTAAACTTTAAAGCACTTCAGTAAAACAGTCACTGTTCAGAGATTCAGTAACACTGTAACCTGATACCATAACGAAGTGATTAACCTTTATTTCTTCTGAAGTTTAGTTGTTCATAACACCAAGTATTAAGCAAAGGAACACAACAAGGAAAGTGACATACCTAGATCCAACAGCGCCATCACCAGAGTCCTGGCTTCCAGCTTCACTTGGCGTACTCACGGATTTGGAAGATGGCGAGGTAGGAGGTGGGACTAAATAGTGAAACAGACAGGTATCCGCTGTTACTATTCGCAGAGGTTGCACAGCTTAGGATGTTTTCAAATTAATGTAACATGAAGTATTAAAAAAAATGATGGCAAACAAAAAAATTATACGTGGATGGAAATGAACAGCAGAAAGAGAGGGGAAAAGACAATGTTAACATTTCATGCTGGACTTTCATGCAATTGTTTGGCATTTATGCATCTGGTGAATACAAAAGGCGTGAAGGGAAAGACATCAGAGAAAATGAAAATATGTTTTTAAACTGAACTTCTAAAAAACAATGGCATCAATTTTCAAATGGTAGTTTATGTTGCTTAAACATAAAATGTTGTTAATATAGCTTTGACATCAGCTTTATCTAAATACATGCAGCGTATAATTTTTAACTGGCAATTTTGTTCCAAACTACAAAACTGCCCGAGTATTGAAAAAAGCAAGCTGTTCTTTTTGTTCTGGCTTAATTCATATCAACACAAAACACATCAACTAGAAACAGCATTTCTAGTTTTGGTGTATTTTTGTGCTTTTTTTTTTACTTGACTGTCTAGTACTGTTATATTGAAACTTTTTTTTAAAGGACAGTTCATTTCCAACATGCAGAAGCAAACTGCAATTACTGCTTAAAAAGCAAAACAGTTTTTGTAACTTATGTAGAATGGTATCATGCAAACCGATAGAAACACAAAGATACTTCGATTTTTTCAACTTTTCTTTCTAGACATAATGAAGCTTAAGAATAAACCTAATTCATTACATTTCCTAAGAATCAGAACATGTGTCCATGATCCTTATATGCTTCATTTATCAGCAATATGTAAAATATTCATAGAACCTATACTTCTTAGCAAACCTTAAGATCCCTTAACCAACTGAATCCAAGACACATATAAACTGGTATTCACTCAGGCAAAAGAGGATATATTTAGAGCTGCAACATTTTATTTCCTGAAATCCCAAGTATATTGTGAATTCTGACAAATGCTTCTGCTCCATCCCCCCAAAAAAGACAGACATGATCCTGGCAGACAAATTCTACACTAAATTTACCAAAAAAATTAAACTTGATACATCTGTTTATCAAAATTAATTCCTCCTACAGGGGAGGCTGCTGTATAGTTTGAGTTATACTTGATAAATTCATATACCTACACACAGTGTACCTATTGTCTACATAAACATGGGCATACAGGCGACTATTTATATATTCCTCAACTCATCATCGCCTGAATATTTTATACTAACGGACATGCCTACTGGTCTCTACATTCCTGCAGTATTTCCGCGAGTTATCGGGGCGCGGCAGCGGGACGCGGCCGCGTCTCGCCCGGACACAGCCACCGGTCCTTTCCGCGGTGTTACGGCGCCCCCTTGTGGCGCAGACTGTTCTCGGAAACGTCTTCCCGTGGTCCGATGAAACCAACTTAACAGACCAAGTCATTCGCGGTCCCTTCTCCCATGAGAGTGCGGCCTCTGGGGCAGCTAATGGGACAGGAACTGCCTTAGTAATGTTAAGTAGTGTTTTATAAAGTAATTTAATGTCCAACTGTCCACCTGCATTGATAAGGCAAAGTCAAACCAGGTGAGCTGTGGGCCAGCTTCAGCTCAGGCGTACATACAATCGCTGTACTATTGTACTTGGCCTGCATTCAGTCTGTGCCTCAGGGATGACATTACAAGGGATAGAGTACAGCATTTAAGCTTTATTTAGGATCCAGATTGGATCCGAGTATTGTGAAAGAGAACAGAATGAATTCCCTAAAAACCCGTATATGCTGACGGGTGTGGTTAAGTAGACATGATGGAATTAAACACAATGCTTTCAGGGGTATGCACTCTGCTTACATGCCAGTACCTCAGAGCTTTTCACCCACAGCTACTTTAAGTCTATACTGTGGCTTGTTTTGAGGACTGACTATCCAGTGGTTTAAATTCTATCACAAATTAAAACACTCTCCACCAACAACGACATGCATTTCTGCGATATGCTCACCAGCTGCATAAGCAAAACCTCACACAAGAAAGCACTGAACTACTAGTCTGCCAAACAAAACCTGTAGCAGGAAAGAGCCAGTTACTCAAACTGCTCTACATTTGTGCTACCACCACCCAAAAGCTGCCTCTAAACACTCAGAACAGTTCAAACTACTACAAATGACTGCTGTGACTGTTGAAATGGGAGCAGCTACAATGGTATATATTCCACTTCACTTTTGAACATTCAGTAACTACTAAAAAGCAGTTATGAAGATGTAATCACAAATGTAATACATCCATTATCAAGTTGTTCTTTTTTTATTGGCAAACCCAGGTGAAGTAGATCCTTCTGCACTGAGTCAAACTGGAAAAAATAAATTTAAACCCCTGCGATTTTAGAGCTAGAGGCAAAAATTATCCAAGATAAATCACACTCTGCTCACATAGTTACATCTCTCTGAAAGCTCAAAAGGCAAAAAGCAACATCCAATATGCTAACCTAACAAGGACTGGCACAAATTGTCCTTTATAGTTAAGTGATGTATTTGAGATAAGGAAAAACTAATAGTGTAAAAGATGCAGAAAGGAAACAAGCCAACTCTGTACAAGATTATCAGAACTAAATGTGGCCTTATGAAAGAGGGAAAATATAAACAGAAGGAAACTGCAGGGAAAAAAATTAAAAAGAAAAAATATATGGTATGTATATATTTAATATAAAAAACCTAAACCCATAAATTAAATATTTAATATTAAAAGTTCATAAAATATAAAATACTTACTATAAATTATTAACATAAATATAAAAAGACTTAAAACATAACTTTTCCAAAGTAGTACCAGCAATGTGTACTGAAGCACATAGCTTCACATTTATAAAGAAATCATGCAGACAAAACAAGTACAAAAACCAGACAAGTGTATCAACAAAACTACTAGTTATATAAATACCAGAATCCTAATGATATCAAACAAAAATACCACCACCAGAAAACCTCCCCCAATCAATAAAACCAACCCCTTCTCGCCCCCATCGAAAACCCCAAACAACACTCACCCCTTCAAACATTTATCTAAAATTAGTATTAACATTCCTACCGA
Source organism: Upupa epops (assembly GCA_013397515.1). Lineage (NCBI taxonomy): Eukaryota > Metazoa > Chordata > Aves > Bucerotiformes > Upupidae > Upupa > Upupa epops. The sequence continues at coordinate 42,506 of VZRI01009406.1, read as the reverse complement.
CAGGAGACTCAGGTGTTAACCCCATGCTCTGAAGTAATGCTTCAGCTTCTCTTCTCTTCTTTTCAAGATCTGACTCCTCTTGTACAGGAAGAGCTTCTTTCTTCTGATCAGTCTAGAAATATTTTAATAATTAAGATACAGGTATAAGAAATGATTTGTTTACTTTTGAGATTTCTTAGGTTTACAAACAAGACAGGAATCACAAGATTTTGGAGCTTTGTTACTGCCTTTAAAAGGCCTATATAACATGCAAAAAGCATCTTCTCTTGTCAAAATAGCTGACACTTCAGAAGAAAAAGAATACCTACTTAACACTAATGCAAAGCACTGTAAAATGCAATGACTGAAAAAAATGTTTACAAAAGGATTTTAAAAGACACAGTGGCATTTTTATTTTGAAGTTACAGTAACCGTGTCAAAGAAAACATTATAGGCTTGGAATGACAGCAAGAGACACCCTTCTTTGATAAAGAAAGTGTTAGAACATTTCAGCAGACAAAGCACATGCTAAAGTATGTGTCAATCACAAAAAAACAAGCAAGATGTAAAAGCAATGACTGCATCTGTGTACATTTTATGCAAAAGAAAAAGCAAAACCATCAATAAGCTGATTAGCAATAAAGCTTTCTTTTGAGCCTCAGATCACACACAGCAAAAAAATAGAGACAGAAAAAACTTTGCACTAACTTCAAGTTTATAGGATGCCTAGGTGGTTTTCCTATGCTGTGCTGTTATCTACTTGGTTTCACACACAGAGAAAGAACAGAACCCACCCCGTAAATTACAAATAATGTAAGCTCTGCAAAAGGTGCTGAGCACTTCATATCTTTCCATATTTGTTTACTGCTCATTCAATTACAGAAATGTAACACACAGCTCAAAGTGTTCATAACTCAGTCATCAGCAAGCAAATATATTTGTAAATATAAATTGATGATACAAATAAGTCTTTAAAGTGACAAAAATACAGGCCTAGCTATTCTATCCCTTTGCCATGATTAATTCAAGACTAATTGCTTCTCACATCACTGAGCATTGTTTATAATTACTGAAAAATTCTTGTTAAAGAAGGAATTCCTAAATTTTAGACCAATTTCTCAACTGATAAGCTACTGCATCACATGTGGAATCTCAGATACAGTCAAAACATTGTTCCAAGGTCATCAGAATGTAATTTGAGACACTTCCCTGCTTTGCCCAAATCACATAGCTGGCAGTTGCCCAGTCTTAGAACCCATTATAACCAAAACACAGAGGAATCTTGATAAAGTATCTCAAAACATTCACATAAGTTTCATTTATGAGATATAAATCTGCATTCAGGAGTAACACAGTAATAGATCACTAATTTTCACATATATTAGCAGAGAGCAGTCTAGAAGGCTATTAACAAATCAAGTCTTACACACAAGTAGCATATACATGCTGTGCGTTGCTCGGATTGTAAAATTCAGGGTAAAGATGAGTCAAAGAACCTAGGAATGTAGTACATTGTACAGTAATACTGACAGTCAAATAATTCATACGGACATCCTTAGAACAGCACTTCAGAAATGAGTTCTCTAAATAACACCACCACAACTCATTAAGCAGAGCTTTTGTGCAAATCTCCACAGTGATTTGATTAATTCTAAGGAGTTTTAGAAATAGAAACATTATGCAAGCACAGGATTTTAAAAAAAGGTTAAATATCACCACAGATAAATCTGGAGACAAGCATTTGCTCTTATCAGAGCATGAAAGCATTATGTTTGCATCAGCAACCAATCATTAGACACTCCCTCAATAACATTTAGCAAACCACTAAGTGAATCTACACTTACATTTTGAGCGAGTTACAAAAAGAGAACTATTTCTTACTTCTTTTTTCTTTCTTTCTTCCTCCTTTCTTTTCTTCTCCTCTCTAATTTGAGCTAATCGTTGCTTCTTGCGTTCCAACTCCGCCTTCAGTTCACTTTTGTCAGACATGGCTGAAACACTAAACAGAAATCGTATCACTGATCAAAATCTGAAATTCGAGGGGGGCATTGGGTTTATTTGAGGGCTTATTGGGTTGTTTTTTTTAAGAACACCTTCCACTTTACATAAGCTATCATTAAAGAAACTACTCTAGCTTACTAAAACTGTAACCTTTTGAAAGTCTTCAAATAATAATTAAAAAACCATTTAAAATAACATTGCTGTTTCCACATTTATTTTACTTAATACATTCCTGATACTAAAAGGATTGGCCAGAAACAGAGAGAACTATGATATGGTGACAGCAACCATTCCTAAGGTAGTTCTGATGCTGTTTGAAGGCACTGCATTGAAAGAAATATTAAGATAGCCTCATCTTTGGTGCTTATCTTGCCATAGGATTCTATACAGCTACAGAGCCCCTGTTAAATAAATGCATGACCTTCTTTATTTTCCAGAAACACTTTTCGTATGCTGCTAAGAAAATAGTTCATCGTTAAAGAAAAACAACCTACAAAAAGCTTTGCTACATAATTAAATACAGACAAGAAAGTCAACCACAAATAAAAGGTGAAAAAAAAAAGCCACAATAGCCCACCACTTCAGAACTTAACTGGGTTCTAAGTCTCTGTTATGAAAAACTGTGCAAAGGGGATGAGTGAATAAAACCTATTTTTATTGTTTTACGCAAATCCAAATAAGTAAATAAAGTGCAGAGGTAGTTCTACAGAAGAGGAATTTCTACAAACTTTTACTCTAAGCTTGTTAGCAAAGATACCAGATGAAGCATTAATGTTTGCATAACATATCTAAGCACAGAAAAGGATGCAAAATGATGCAAGCTTTGTACATCTACCCTAGTGTACATAGCAGTACGTACACTCGAGTACATGTACGTGCCCCTCCGTGTTGCCTGCAAACGCTGAAGTGGCTGATAACCAAATCTAGCGTCGGCAGCTTCAAACAGCATTCCCACGTCGCTTCAGAAAGGCGTTAGGAAGGCGCACTGTCACCACACCATGGATCCTGCCCACAGCGCCTAACTCTAAGGCCGAGCCAGGAAAGCAAAGGGTACAACCCTACTCATCCAGAGGCAAGAAGCGTCCACCCCGCCCCATCTCCCGGTGTCAGCGATACGAACCGGGTGCCAACAGCAGCATGTTCCCCACACGCACATCCCATATAATCGCGCCAGGGAAGGAACGGGCCAGCGTACCCCCGCCCGGACCGAACCCTATCCCAGCCTAAGGCCAAGACGAAGGCAGCACAACCGCACACCCGCCCAAGCGAACCAGCCCGCCCGCGACCCGTTTATCGAGGACCCGACTCCAGCCCCTGTTGCCCCCCCGGCCCCGCCCTGCCGCCGCGCCCCTCGCTCCACAGAGCGAGGACGGGGGGACACTGGGAGGTAGCAGCGAAAAGCTAGAAGAAACCCGCTCGGACGCACCTGGCAGTAGCACTACCCTCTGTTCCAGCCGCTACCCGGTCCCGGGACCAGTCCCCCGTTCAGCCACCCCGGCCCAGCACCACTTCCACCGCTCCACAAAGGCTACGGCAGCTGACAGGCAGCACCCTACGGCGGCTGTCGAGGCTCAAACCAGCTCCGGAGGCGTTTCGAAAGGCACCCGCACTTATGGGAACTGCGGGATGACGTAGAGGACCGCGGTTCGCTCACACACCAGCGCCCCACTCCTTCGCGCCGACAGAGAGCGCGATCGCGAGGAATTCACACGGAGAACGAACGGGAAACAAAACGACCATGGAAAACTCAAGCAACCCGTCCCCTGCTCCTCCAGCCGACGCCGCTTTGAGAACAACGACTCCCAGCATGCAGCGCGCCCCGCTGGGCGGCCTCGTCCTCCGTGGTCGCGGTGAGAGCGTGGCGCGGCTACGCGCCGCATGCTGGGAGCTGTAGTCTTTCGGGGAGACACATTGACGGAGGCCAGGCAGCGATCGCCACGCACGGCGGACAGGCAGGGATTGGCTGTTGTGAATGGCTGTTCGCAACGGGAACGCGTGGCGGTGGCGGTGGCGGTGGCGATGGCCGGGACGCGGCTGGGTTGTTCCGCTTCTCGCAGCGAGAGGCCTGAGCAGAGTTCGCCCCAGCGACACCCCTGTGTGGGGACACACATTACCCTTCAGTTTGGCTTCCCGGGGATCGAGGATCCAACTGTGATAAATAATTTAGTTCCAAACAGGATTCCAAATGAAGTTTCCAATTTATTAAAAGAATAAAGATAAGCAAACAGCGCTGGGAGCTTCTGCTCTACGAAGACGTACACCCACCGAGCCCTCGCTGGGGGCTTATATTTTTTATGTTGATTTATATTTATGAATAGGCCTATCTTCTTCAATGCATGCTCTCCTCATTCTCCAGAATCTCAGCTCCAGGCTCCCTCCGATAGTGGCCGAAGTACACATAACAACAAAACTGGCTCGGGCCCATACACAAAAATGTTTACCAGGTGGCACCTGCAACAGGCAAGGCCGTCCTGCCTCCCTTCCTCCATTGCTTGCGGCCACACAAGGACAAACAGGATAGTTAAAAATCTCATGTACGGAGAGAATACCACGCCACACCCTATAAAGCCATTCCACATTTACATGAATCAGATGAACATATTTCACACAATGCTAGGCGCCACTGTGCCAGTAGTAAACAGAGGAGTCAGCCCACATGCGGCAGCAGACTGAACTGTGTGATTTTAATTGTAGGCCCAGCCGGGCTGGCAGCCATCATCTCTTCAGTGGCCTGAGGATAACATGTATAAAAACCACATTTGCCTTGAGTGTCAAGCTGGAGACAAAACTAACCATGCTAAGTTGGCTCAGTACGGATATCAGCAAGAGTTAGATTGTCAGGTTGATACAGCATTACACAGAATCACAGAATCTCTTTGGTTGGAAGAGACTTTTAAGGTCACTATGTCAGTGGTCAGTGTATGTTAGCAGCGTGCTCCATTGTGTGTGCTGGATGGAGTAACACTGTACCAAGCCACATCAATGCCAGTTGATGTAGGAAGGAAATTGTGCAATTCCTTTTGATACAACTACCAACCAGCAGTAAGTGACTATTGTTCCAGTTGTCTTAGATTACAACGTACATTGCCACTTGTGTCCTGTGGAAAAGTGTATCAAGCTTTTCTACCTTCTTTTCCTAACTGCTAAGCTGGTGCTACTGACTCTTATCGCAACAAAGTATTAGAGACTTGAAGTGCTTGAATGATCAGACCGCTGATCTTCCCAAACTGTACCAAAGCAGAATTATATACGGACAACTGCTACAGTTCAAGTGGAGTATGTGTTCACAACACTATTAAATGCAGTATTTAGATGGAATAACTGCCAGCCCTGGAGAGGGTTACATTTTCTGCTATTACAAATTGGAACAATGTATTTAAAATGACTGGCTCTACAAACAATTACATCTGGTGAGTATGTCCTCTGAACTTATGCTGAGAAGGTCTTTGCACTCAAGTGCTTTCTGACTGCAGTCCTGGTATCATAATATGAACAGGTTAGTTGGTACTTTGCTGGTTTAGCTCACAGGAGCAGCAGGTTGATTATTTACTCCTAGGTAGTCTTCCATGTGTGTCAGGCTTCATGCAATACCACAAGAAAAATTAGAAAAACTGTGATGTCTGGATGTTTTCTGATCATTGAATAATTCCTGTGTATTTCATAATAGTGTGGGTGTTACCATGCAAAAGAACTAAGTAAAACTGTCAAAGAAAATTGTGTGGTGTGCAAGAGAAGGGGGTTGCGTTTTTCTTCAGAGATGGAAATATGAAGATGATAGTAATGAATTTCCACAAAGAGCTGTTGTCTTTGAATGTATTTGTCAAAATTGTCTAATATTGCCTACAGTAATATGTATACCTGATGATAAAATATGTGGTTTATTTCTGTATTTTACAGGTGCTTCTTGTTTGGCTGTAAAGTATTAATTTTGTATTTGGAGCTATAAAGTAGTATTTTTCAAGTTTATATTTGTAATTATTACTGTAAGAGTCAGATATTTAACTTCTTTAATGAATTTAGCTGATTGATATTTGATAAGTGTCTGCAACACTGAGATTCGTTTCTTGGTCCTGAACCCAAATATAGGCCATGTTACTATTTTTACATTATTCCTTCATTTTATTTTACAACACTGAAATGATAATACCTAAATTTTGTAGCAGTGGCATTCCTCCCCCCACCCCCCATTTTTTTTTCCTAGATTGTAGCTATAGTTTTCCAATAGCTTTGTCCGGGTCACTTTATCAGTGACACAAACAGTAACCAAATGCTAACTTAATTCATTTGTGGATTTTTAGTACCTTGATCTCACAAGTAGCAGCAGTTTAAATCATGGTAACATTTTTTTGTCAGATGTGATACCATGTGATGTATAAAGTGGGAGGACAGAATTGTAGCTGTATACAAGTGAGTGTTGTCTTGTAGCCTCAGCTTTCTGGTAACAGTATTGTTGGGTATAGTGAACTCCATGTTCAGGCTGAGAGAAAACATGTTTGGCTTGATCTCAACAAAAAAACAGGGCTCTGTCCTTGAGGAGAAGTGGTAAACCGAATAAAGGGACTGAGAGTTGAACAATGGGGATATAGGGTGAATTTTAACTTACTTTGCGTGGATATATTGTAACCAACTAGAATTTAGACAAACAAGTATGTAATGCTTCGGTATCCAATGGTAAAAGGCCAAACGTAGGGACAGCCTTCTGATCTGTGTATAAAAGAAATGTAGGTTTGCTTAATAAATTGTCTTCGCTGCATCAAGCTACAGAGTCCATGCCCTCATTGCCACAAATGGTGACTCCAGTGTGATACGGGATCTCAAGAGCGGCTGGTGGCAAATCAAGTTTAGCTAAAGATATTCATAGTGGGGATTTGCAACATGATTGCCAGAGAGAGCTGCAGTACCATCGATGTGAAACCTAACACCTCTATGCAGGTGGTGCAGCTGGTACCTTATAGTAAAAATGGGTCAGAATATGACTAAAGAAAAAAGTTCTATTTTGGATTTTAATGTGTGTTTTTGAAATGCAAGGTGTCCTGTATGAGGATCATAAAATTTGTATGTTGCTCATCTGGCTGCATAAGAATAACACTGCTTATACAGCCCATACTTTCCAAATAGATACCTGGGAGAAAAGGGAATAAACCCTGATTGATGCTGCTACACGCAATGATGCCACAGCTCAATCTTTACTTACTGTGTGGTACCTGATTAAAGAAGCACTTGAAAAACTTAAAATAGACCAAAAAACTTGCCTCTGCTATAACAGCAACTTCTCCTTCAGACACAAGAAGGGAAGTGCATTGTCAATAAGTCCTTCATCCTCTGAAAGATCCTAGCATAACTGGTATGATAAACACCTGTAATCACATTGGGACTGTGGAACCTAAGTATGAGGTGATGGCTGCTGCTTTTTGTGGCAAGTCTGTCCCTTCAAACGTGAAGCGTTTGACTTGCTTTAATTGTAATCAGCCTGGACATCTTATGCAATCAAAACTACACCACCTTAATACTTGCAGCAGGCCACGTACAAGAGACTACAAAGAGATTTTTTGCTTGGATCGGCTGCAGGCAGCTCATCCCCAGCTACAGATGAGGCCTCTTCTTGAGAAAGTGTGCAATGAGGGTCTTGTCCCTGCTTTTGTAAGGGGTTAGTCCTTGCCTTTTACTATTTCCTGGTTTGTGGATACGGCATACTGTTTAACAGAATATGGTTCTGGTAGATTGTCTAAAGGAATGCAGTTTTATTGATAAGGTTTGGAATTTAAGTTTGGATTAATTGGTTATAGCTTTGGCTATGACATATTGGACTTTAGTATTGGTGTTTGTGATTCTAACCCTTGGACAGTGCAAAGTGACTTTAAGGTGTGATTGCAGGAGTGAGACAGAGAGAAATCTATGGAGCGAGCGACTTCTAATTTGTGATTCCACTGCCCTGCGAGGGGCACGGCTGGAGATGAATGAAGCAAATGATATTTATATCTGTTACCATCATCATTATAATAGTTATCATTGTAGCAACTGTGTGTTTCTTCTATTTATATATTTTTATATATTCTTCTATTTATA
>VZRI01009406.1:0-34408 GCA_013397515.1 Upupa epops | reverse complement strand
TCTTCCCCCCCCCCCCCCCCCTCCACTGCTTGGTGTTATGCTGTTAGAAGAGAGGAAGAGAGGAGCTGGACAGTACAGTTAAGGATGGAAAAAGTTAAAGGAGCCCCAGGGAAGACAGTCTTATCACTGCTCATTAAGTTTGGAAAACTCTGCTCTGAAAGCAATAAATTAAGTCAGCCTTGTATGCAGTAAAACAAGATTTTGAGGTGGACCCCCTGGTTGAATTAAAGTTAGGAACCCAGAGAAAGGAGGTAGAAGTTTTGGTTGACACTGAGGCTTCTTATTTAATTTTAAATCAGAACTTGATACCCAACAGATATGCAAATGCTTTTGCCACTGTACACTATCGAACTGTATTACTCTCATGAAGAAGCCATGGTTGATATATGCTGTCGGGACAGCAGGGCTAGAGATAGCATCTGAAAAAGTCCAGAGAATAAGCCCATGTAGGGAATATATTGGAACAAACTATTGTATGCATTGTCTGAGGCCTGATTCCTCATTGCCTAGGCCATGAGCCAGGCAAAGCCACAAAGAAAGGCGAACCTTTGCCTCCCAACTCTACCTCTTGGTATGTACTGGCCACATGTGACAAGACCATGGGTGGGTATGAAAGCTATACCTCTGGACAGGTGGGCTGAACTGCAAGCATCCTATCACTGAGATCATGTTATCTCTGCAGGGACACCCACTAAGAATGAGTGCTAGTCAGCTTGCATCTTTCAGGTGGTGGGAGATAGCATTTAGACCAACAAGTATGTAATGCTTCTGTATGCAATGATAAAAGGCCAGATGTATGGACAGCCTTCTGATCTGTGTGTAAAAGAAACATAGGTTTGATTAATAAACTGTCTTCGCTGCATCAAGCTGCAGAGTCCGTGCCCTCATTGGCACAATAATGGTATCTAAGAATGTGGAGAGATTATACCATGGGGTGGACCATTTCTGTGTCTGGGACCAGGAAAACAGCTTGTAGGTGATTTTATGCACCTCCCCTATGCATTTGGTCTAGAATATTTTTTAAGATGTGAACACCAGCTTTAAAAGTGGTTGTGCCCACAAAACAGTATTAGTGTATGACTGAGAAACTGTTTTGACAAAGAAGGAATCCACATTAACTACAACAAGATAGCATTCAATTCATAAGAGCTTCTATTTTTGTCTTTTGGAGAACATTAAACTTCCCTGCTGTATGAAGCAGAAGGGTAGATAGCAAAGGCAGGAAAATAAAAAAATCCAGACTTACTGGAATTGAAATAAGAAGGAAGATGTCATCTATAGTATAAATATAGAACTTTTTGAGTGTTGTTTAATTGTCTGTGATTTTCCCTTATAAAATTTGCTGCATTACTAATACAGGTTTCTCTCTGTCCTTCTCTCCCTTTCATATTATTGCTGGATGGACATTTTTTCTTCTGTTGTGTCAATAAGGCGGTGGTGGTAAATGATGGCTCCTTTTTGAGATGAGAACACTTCTGCAATCTGGTAACCTTTGGCATAAAACGCATACACTACTGAATGGGCCAGCACTTAAGAGTGATTTACTACTAAGCATTATAGAAAATAGGTTTACCAGTTGAAAAATTGCAAGGCAAGTTCTTCATCCTTGGTGTGGTATGTGTCTGGTACTCTTATTACGGGGTTAAGAAGAGAGAAGATAATGAGAGCTTCTTAAAGGATCCTGTAATTCACCAAAGCCTGCACTTCTAATGGTTTTAAGAGAGACTATGAAAACAGCCAAGAGATCAGCCATTTCTGGTATGCAGTGTGCCAGGCTGTAGTCTACTGTCTATGCACCTATCTCTTAATGGAAGTTTTGTGTATTCATTAATGGAGGAAATGTTTGAATATTGGTTAAGACAGTAAGAGTTCCTTTTGTCTGTATCATGTTAGTGTTATTAGCCAAAATGATAACAAGAGAAATTGTTCACTTTCTTCAAGGGCTTTTTTTAAATTTTCCATTAAGAATTCTATTATTGTCCATATGCTAGTAAAAGAGTAATTCCTAATGTATTGTAGACTACAATTAATACGGACAAAGGAACACTGACATACTAAGTTTTGCTAAAAATGAATGCACTTTTCATTGAGTGCCGTCATTCTAGTAATGTTAAGTAATTAATCGTATCAAGTACTCCATAATTATTCACCAATGACTAAGTTACCAGACCACAAAGATTAGCTTTTATGTTTCCTAGGTTCTGTATTTCTACTCTTACAACAAAGTAGCATGTATTTTTCTGTATCTGTTAATGCTAACAATTAACATCTTGTGTTTTCACAGTATTTTGAGAATCAGTTGAGCCACAGACTCACAGCATTGACCAGTTCTATTCAATAAAGACTGGTGCCATGGAGTCATTTTGCTAGTAATGGCAATGTAAAGATAGAGTTGTTGGGTCTTTAATGATGAACTTGCTACTGTGTTGGAACAAAGTCTGAGGAATTATGTGGAATTAAACATTAAAACATTCTCATAATATGTTTTTAACTTAAATAAATATTTCATTTCAATGTAAGTTATTGCTAACAGAACCCAAGCACCTGATTAGAACAGAGATGGCACAGAAAACCCCCTGTAACAATTACTGCAACCATCTGTTTTATAGTAAGAACCCTGTTGGAACATATCTGAGGTGTCAGAGCAAATGAAGTAAGAAGGGACAAGATAACAGGATTGTGTACTGTGTCCAGAACTGTAGAAACTTGGTCCAAACTGAAAGTAACCTTTTCCTGGCAGAATATTTGACAGACTATGATAGAACTTGATTCTCCTTGTTCACAGAGATAACCTACTAATTGTGGCGTCTAAGCTTTATATAATTTGGAATGTTTGTAAGTGGATATTCTATGGGTCTTGCAACAGTTATTAGGAAATAAAATTTCTGTGTTGAAAATCTGGTTGTCTGTCACAGAAGTCTATTGCTGCTAAACTGTATCTGAATTTTATTTGGATTTTTATTTCATTTCAAAATTGATCACTGAGAATCTGCAAAGTTTGTGGGTATTCCTATGAAAAAAATAATAGAAATAATTTAAATTCAAGCAACATGTAATGTGAGTAAACATTGTTTGGGTCGCCAAACCAACCCACTTGCTAGTTTAGGGGTAATGTTATTTTAATTTTGTATACACCAAAGGAAACAGGATTTCCTTTGTTGTATTTATAGTTTGGTTTTCTAAGCCAAAATTATACGGTCTTAGCCTGTTGGTTAGGTATTTTAAAATCAGGATAAAATTGATCTTTCTATTTAGGTTGAGCATAACTTTACCACATTAATATCCTGTTATTTAATTTCTTTGCCAAGTGCTTTGAATTATGTTTTCTTGCTAATAAGTCTAATCTGAGTAAATGGTTTCCTATAAAAAGCCTTCATTTTGAACAAAGGTAATCTGTTTAGGTTTAAAAGGTACATCATTCAGTGCCCTCGGTTATATTGGCCATCTGTATTAAGACAGAAAATGGTTGACAAGATGCAATAGCCCTGCTGTCAGGCTTGTAAATGGAATACATGTCTGTGTGCTTGTATAGGCTGAAGTATGGGTGCATTTTTCTCATGACTCAATTTTAAGACTCAGGAGAACAATAAGACAACTATATGTGCACATTATAGGATGGTAGAAGTTTCAACAGCTGCTTTCAGTTTTTTAAAGGCTGAGCCAATTACCAGCAAATAAGGTATATTTTGTGGTATGTGTGTGTGTAAGCAGATACTCTAGCACTGGCAAGTTTTTATCCAATAAATGCTTTTAACCATAGGTGTCATCACCACAGGTCTCGACAGCTGTCAGTGTGCAGTTTTCTTTGGACTCAAACCTGCCATTTCTGTCAGAAAAAGTTTTATAAGATGAGGCTGTTTGTCTCAGAGAAAGTGATTTGGAGTTTTTGCCTTCTTAAATTCACTACTGGAATCTCTTCTAACTGGATAATTTTTACAGAATATTAGACAGCTATTATATGTTAAAGCCTTCTGGGTTTGCTAAAGTAGGTTGGACTAGATCTCTGGATGTCCTTCACCTGTCTGTGTTCCTATGGTGCTCTGAGTTCATGAAGAAGAGAAACTCGGATGTAATTCTTATGCAACATTTTCCTGTGAAACAGCAACCTGGAATCTTCTGCAGTTTTAGTCTTTTCCAATCAAATTGTGCTTATTTGCAGGGAATAAAAAAATTAATCTATTTAAAAAATTAAATTCTTCAATTACATTATACTTGTCAAAAATATATTAATGCAATTTAAATTTAATTTCAGTAATATAAAATGTTATATATGTGTTTATAACTGGGGACTTGCATTTATTTTATAGGAAAATGCGTTCAGATATTCTTCTTGAAAAAATCTGTATGTATGATTTGTCAGGGTTTGTTCTACATTACATGTACAAAATAGGGTCTAGTTTTTTATAGTGATATGACAAAACCTAAACTGCATTATTCTTGTTAGTATAGTAGCTGCTTCTCATAAGACCCATCCTTCAGGCCCTTCAGTAGCTTCGTTTCTTTTCTTTGGACATGCAGCAGCGTCTCAATGTCCTTGTATTGAAGTGCCCAAAACTGAATGCAACACTCACTAGGGCTGAGTACAGGGGGAAATCAACAACTGAATTATACCTGTATGATTTCTGAGCTTCTCTTCCTGCCACATTTCATAAGCTGACAGAGTTACTGCCATGACACGGGTATAAAGTAAGGGTGTGAAACATCCAGAATTTTACATGCTTTAACTCAGTATCAGTCACAGATACTGAGTGACAGTTAAAAATTGCCTCTTCAATTCCTAGTTCAATGATCAACTCAGAAGAACGTACTGGTTTTCTTAAATATAAAATAGTATTTAGACATAAACATCTTAAATGACTGCAAATTCTAAATTTCTAAAGTTAAAACATGACCTCTGCAGAGTGGAAATATCTAGGGGCCTTTATTTGAACTCCTGAAACGTAGTAAAGCAGATATAAGTATTTATTTCCTTTGGGAAGGTTACTATTCATAGGAAAGGATTATAATTTTAATAACAGGAGGTAGGACAGTGAGGGCAGAACTGATGGGACATCACGGTTCAAGGAATTCAGCACTTTTCATTTATGCTGGAGAAAATGTAAATGATGCTGTCCTCACCTCCTACTGCAAAGTTATCAGACACGTATCACTAAGTGATATCTCTGACATTAAAATGACTGGAATGTTATTTTCTTCTATTTCTCTTATTTTGAAAATTCTACAATATCTTGCTGCAAATGAAACAAAAATCCACATATGATGGTGTAAGAAACAAAGATCTGTCCATACTCAGTGTAGATTATTGCTGTTCTGTCTAATTGAAAGCCAAGATGTTTGTTTGAAAGCTGTAATGAGACACTGACAAATACCTTTCTACCCCACTGGAAATGTAATCGTTCTGTTGAATGTTTTGTCCTGGTAAATTCTGTCTGAAATAGGAATTGGCGTTTTGCATTTGAATCAAGAAGATCCCTACTTTGGATCAGATTATAAGGTGTCCCCTCAACTTGCCTCTAGATAAAATTCATCCTTTACTGTGTTGAACATAAGACTGAATTTTTTACACCTACCTTACTGTTTCATCCAGATAAATTTGGAATGCTAACACCATGAACACTTTTGATCTTTGCATATATTAGTGACAGTTCTCTTAAAAGCCATATATTCCCTACATATTAGTACTTAAATATTCACAGGTATATGTTTACTAAATAAAGCAGACAATATCAGTGTTTCATTTACTGATAATGTATTTGATCATTTGAATTTGATCAGATTTTAATAATTTTCCTCACTTTTGTAGAAGTAAAGCAAGAGATTTGTGTATAATTACTCGATCTTGTTTGAGTAAATATTTACTTCTAAATATCCAGTAACTAAACTTTACATTCAACCTTTTGATTGTTTTACTTGTTGACTTCAGTGAAGAGAAGCATCACACCACTGACTGGCCATTGCAGCGTGTTCACTTATCTTGTGTTAGAATTTTCTTTACCTTCTCTTGAAAATGTGGTGGGATTTTTTTAGAATATATATTAAATTATACCGTGTATATACAAAATCAGTATTTTTTTCCTCCTTTATTTTGATATGAACGTTTTAACATCCTATAAAATGTGTAGATTATTTGTACAAAAAAAAGAGAAAAGATTAGCTATGGAAGGGATAATGTGAAAGGCATAAATAGCAGCTAGTCTCTGCAGGTATGAACCTATTCTTATTTAAATCAATGGAAATTTCACTGCTCACCGCAGTGAATGTAGGATGAAGTCCTCAACTCTTTCTGAAAATTAATTATACATGTTTTTCATGCCTTTGAAAATCCAGCTCTAAATTACTGTTGGAAACCAATCAATTAAATATCCAAATTAATTTTATTAAAGTAAGCACAATATTGGGTAAAATAAAAGGAAATGCTGTAATTTAATGGCTTTTTATTTATTCAGAAAGATAAAGCTCTATCTGGGATTTTCAAGTCCCCTTGTTTTATTTGCTGAAACATGTAGGACTCAACAAAACACTGATGTAGCTCCTTGTGTATTCAAGTGGTTTCTGCACTGTGAAGAATAGTGCTGGTACTAGGAAGCTGAGAGATGAGAAATTGCTATGTCAGGCATTGGACTGAAATACATTTAAAATAGAATTTTTATATGGCACTGTAGCAGTTGAAAATTCTGATGCAGTATCTGCTAAGAATATTGAAAATGCTTCTAGAAGTTTCTTAGCCAATACTAAATTTGTCAGTTCAGCAACAGTGGATAAATCAAATTACAATCATTAAGGAGGTCTAAGCAATTTTTAATGTAAAAACTGTATTTTACTCTGATTTGAATTTAATTTGAAACTTCCATTGTTTACAGGAGATTCAATGATGGCTGGAAAGCACATCTCACGAGTGGTACAGCATAAGGTTTGGAAAAGCTAAATTTTCCATTTCTCTTAATCTACTGTCTTACAGGCTAAATAATCTGGTTTTTTGAACTGCATTATGATTAGATGTTATATTGACAACGAGGTAATATAATGTTGTGTTATATATTATGCTACACTGTGCTGTATTTAACTTGTATACTCTTAAATAGTTACCTAGCTTCTATAGATTTCAAATTACAGTGTTAGCTATTTTATGTAATGAAGACACATTTTACTTTTGAAAATATAATACAATATGATTATATAAATTACAATTATGCAATGCAGGTAATATGCATATAGTACACAGATTATGCATATGTAATACAATATAGATAATGAAGTTATTATTAGTTGTATTTAATACATTCAGATAGTGAATTAAATCAAAAGATGCTCTAAATTCTTTATACCTTTAACAAGAGCAGAGAGGAGACAAACTTCAGGAGGAATTTAATAAAACAAAAATTCTAAAGTACTGTTTGAGAAATTATGTATTACTTATTTATAGTTAGAAGAGGAAACATTTAGAAATTAAATAGAAAAAGGGACTATCATAATTGTTAAATATTTAATAAAACCAAGTCTATCTATATATATTTCAAAGTGTGACCCCTGAAAACCACCTAATGTATTCTCTTCAAACCAAAAGTGGTAAAAATGAGACTGTTATTCTAAGAACAAGAATTCTTCTCTAGGCAGTATTGGCATAGAGGTAATTGTTTTGAAGTTATTTTAAGGTAATGAAAAGAAGGTCATAGAATAAAAGTGCCATTTCAACCATGTAAGTGTAATACAATCAGTTAATGCAGGAGTGCATTCTGGCAAGAATAAATAAGCATTGCAAAGCCAGCTTGGAATAATGAATGTATCCAAGTGAGTAAACATCAAATGAAGGATTATCCCTACTTGTGAAGAGTCCATTCCAGCAAGAAATTGAACTACTACATCTGAAATTCATTGGACTCCCTAGAGAGCTAAAAAGAAGTGTGCAGATTCTGTCATCAGTACACCGAAGATCTCTGTACTGTAATGCACAAAAGTACACGTTCCCCAGATTTCTCTTTTTAAAGGATGTCCTTCAGAATACTAACCAGACCTCGGTTTTCCCAGTTGTTAATAGTACAGCTAGCTTCTCTTTGCTCTTTCTTTGCATTTGAATGCAAAAAGCAGTTCTGATTTTCTAGATTTTCCAAAATAAGAAAAATATTGTGTCATTCTGGATTCACTTGAAAGTAAATAGAAAGTTCTAAAATATTACCAAATGTGCAAGCTTGCAATAGTAATGGTATCAACAGGAAAAAAGAAAGTTTAAGCATTTAAAGATAAATAGTTTTTGCATGTGTAGTCCAAAGCAAAATACAAAGACACAGAGATCTGTGGACACCAGAAAAGTGTGTGGGGAGAAATTTCTAAGGCCGCAGAATCAAGGTTTCAGTCATAAATCAGAAAAGATTTTGTATTCAAGGACCTGCCAAAATGATGCAGTAATATTCAACATATATTCCATATGTCTCAAACAACTTCTAAAACACCATGCTAAACTGCTCCTGAGCAAAGAAATTGTCCTTGGATAATGAGCTGAATACAGAAAAGTTTTTTATACACTTTTGTCAGTATTGTGTACAATATGGAATAAACAGCTGAAGAAGATAATGACAAATGGGATACTCTTGACAAGATTTACAACTATCTGAGTCACAGGTAATGTTAATAACATATATATAATACCTGCCCCAGAAAAAACTTTTGTTCTTGAAGTCTTGAACATAGTCAGTTAAAGCATATATTTTATGTTTGTCAAAGGGACAGCAGGTAAGTAAGTGAGAATAAATTAATCAAATTATTTCTCTCAAAGAGATGCTGATTTTTGGTGACCAAGGAGTTTTAATGTAGGGCTTGATTCTGTAGCTAAAATGAACACCAAGAGCTACAGTTAGTAGTCATTTTAACAGTCAGTTATGGATGTCCAACTGTTCTTAAAAAATATCTAACACATCCCAGGTAGTCACATGTAAATGGACTGCATGAAAGTCCACATGAAACTGGACTGCATGTTTTCAATCCCCTTGAAAACAAAACTGTAGTCAAAGAGCACAACTGGTTACTGATTTTGTTTGGAAAAGGATTGTGCTATGAGATTCTGTCTTTGGACTCAATGTGAAACAATGTGATCTATAAAATCAGTACTACAAAAGACTACAGTATTATTTGATTTTTTAAACTTTGTATTTGGTATTCTCCTGCTGTACATTCAGATGTGTTGTTCAAAATTTGAGCATATTTCTCAGTCTAAGACATTGGGAAGTTGCTATGACAACGTCTAAATTTTTTTCAGCTCCGCAAACTGGAATGACTAGTTTGGAGTTTTCAGTTTCAGGACAAACCACTGTTGTAAAACTTATAGCAAGAGCTAAGAAACATAAATACATATTCAAGTCAATGAACAATCTGACATAAAATTCAAAGTGCTATAATTATATATCTAGAAAGGAAGCTTTATGTTTATGAAAGCTGTATTTCCAGAAACATAGTAATGAAGTGCAGTACATCTGTGCCAGTGCTTTTTGACCTAGTGAAACATAGAAGATTTTCCATTTTGTTTATTCTATAACAAATGGCTGCATGTGTGTAATAGCACAGTAATAAACAACATTGACTCATGGAGTGTCTCATCCAGCAATGTCTTATCCAGAAAACTTGTTTATTTCAAGTAAAACAGAAGTAGTTGTAAGTTCTTCTTGACTGATAACCAAACTGCAGAAATACAGGCCTGATCCCCTTAAACTTTCAGTCAGATAACTCAGTTCCTTCAGACTTTATCTAATATATTTAGTAAAAACTTTCTTACTGCTTTGTTAGCTTCCTTATTATTTGTATTACTGACATAAATCAGGGCCCCAAATGAGATACAAGGAATTTGCTGCACAATGGGCTATACAAATAATAGCAAAACAAATGGTTCTTCACTGGTGAGTCCTATAATCTAAATATAAAGTAAGAGGGGTACACTGCTTAGTACTAAAAAAAGCAAGCCAGTATTGACTAGTATGATAGATGGCGATTTCAGATATACTGAAATAGTGTCACACACTCATACACTGACACATTTTGATAAGTATCATGGAACAAGAAAGCTGGCCAAACTGGGTCCCACCAGCTTAGACAACTGCTTAGGCAACTGATGATAATTCTATCAGTAAGCAACTGATGGCAAATCATGGCAAATGTTTATATGTAAAGAATAGTAAATCAACTCATATAATTTCTTCAATAGCTCATGTCAGTAAGGAAAAGAAATTAAATAATTATATTGTCTTTGGCCTATTATCTTAAGATGCCTTCCAGGTGTTTTTTGTCTGGTATGAAATGACAAACAACAATATTCTTGAAATTCCTTGATATATAATCTTTATTAAATATAGGAGCAACATGGTTGTGGTTTTGCAAAAGTAGCTCCGCTAATTAAGCAGCAGTGGTCTAGAGGCTGAGAAGCTGGCAGCAAGGCTTCTGCGTTTGTTTTGCTTGAAATATATTTAAGAATTTTGACAGGTTTTAGTATTTTAGAGGAAAGCACTGTATTTCTAGCTAGTTTCCATTGATGGGGTGCTTATGTAGTCACATCTTTCCTTTTCCTGTTACACGATGCACTATGGTCAGCATACTGCTTCCACTGCAGTTGGACATGTGCATTAAATCACAAATACTTTCTTTGCTGGTCTGTGTTCCTGGGTTGAGAACAGCTGCCTTCCTGCCTTTTATTAGTTGCAGTATAGCCTAAAATAGAGGCTGAATAAAATAATTGACCAAGAATATAGCTTCAGGTAATATTGTCTATGTGCCCACTATGTCTTTCCCTTTTCTGTCTCTCCCTGGGGGAAAAGCAGTTATCTTCCTTATGCTAAATCCAGTTCCTATCCACAGCAATCATGTAAATCTTGGCATCAGTCTCAAAGCAGAATAAAAAGTCAAACCAGCAGGAAATTTCCACATAAGAGCAACAGGCAGCCCCAGGAGGAAAAACCCAACAAAAACCACCCTCTCAAACTCTTTCCATTTATTTTCTCTCAAAAATAAGAGTTCCACTCATTAGAAACACTCAGTTTTTCTTGTAATTTTTAAGATAATATGCCTTCAAAGAATAACTACTCATTGTTCAGCAAGCTTTCCAACCTTTCAAAGCCTTTTATTTCAAAGGGACTTTCTAAATAAACAAACCCATGAAGAGAACAAATCGAAGTTTCTGCTTTCATTTTGCATAGAGGCTACACAAGCTGTATTTCAAAACGAGTCAGACCTCAAATTGCAGATTTTAAGTAACCAAAAATATTTTTATGTAATTGGTGAGGTGAATTTTATGTCTTTTACATACAGACTGACTCTAAAGCCACAAAGAACATTTTTAATTGAAAATACAAAATTACATAAAACATGAATATTTTTACTACTCTATTTCCACATATTCAAAAGTATTGGTAGCAATTTGATTGGGTATTTTAAGTGTTTAGAGATAGGAAAAGGAAGACTAAGTATAGTATGGATAACTACCATATAAATGTTGACAACATAATAAAACTAAAAATGTGGTTTCTGATATATTACCAGTTTGTACATACAGGACTGATACACAAAACGTCTTTGTATCCAGTTATTACCTTCCACCAGAGCTTACTTCAGACTGGATTAGTCCTGTAAGGCATTAGGAAGAACTGTCTTGCACTAGATTGACTGGCCCTACCCAAAATGACAGAGTCATAAAACCAAGGAAATGTGCTCACAGATTATGTTTACTAGAGCAGATGTTCAGGGAATACAGAGTTAGAAAAAAAGTGTCTTTAGAAGAAGTGGAGAAGGGAGCTTGGGATATGAAATAAATGTTATTTAGTATATGGAGCACACGTAACTCAGTGGCTTAGAAAGTTTAATGTTAGCAAGCGTGAAATAATGCAGTTTGTAGGAAAAATGTGAAGAAACGTTTGCGCTCTCACAGGATTGTAATCACCTCTTAATTTACGAAGGAGACCTGGGCATTGCTGTGAAGAGCTCAAAACACGGGTAGATTCCTTGGGGATCCTATATTCATTTTTGTGTTAGTTCCTGAGCCACAATTGAAAATTACAAAGAAGCTCAGGGCACACAAGAATCCCTGATGGCTTGTGTAGGTTTATGAAAGAAGAAATCAAAATAATACTGCTTGCAATGCTGTGCCAGAATATTTAACTTGATAGAAAAAGAAGTGCAAACAGACTACAGGTAGAGTAAGAGATTGGAATAACATTGAACTTCTACTCTCTCTGAAGCCCACTAAAAACTCTGTATGTGACCCTTACTTAAAAATCTTTTTTACAAGCAAATTAACACTACTGTGGGAGATTTGCACCTCTGTTGGCATGGGAATGACTGACTGCAATTCACTGTAAAATTTCATTTATTTGAGTATAGAATAGCAGTGCTGAGGTCTGTATGCAAATTATTTGAGACAAATACTGCTTTTGGTTATACACTTAGAGGCTTGTAGATAAAAAATATTCCCAAGCTTTTACAAGGTCATTGTCAGGGTCCCACTTCTTGATAGCAGGGAACAGTTCATGCAAATCCATGTATAACAGTGCCTTCTTTACAGGGCAGTGGTCATTACTTTCAGTCACCATCTCTACAACTCTCTCTACAGACAGAGGAGCTAAGAAGTCTTGTACTGTAGCATTTTGACCACTGCTGTAGTTTTGTTATGCAAGGACCTCCCAGAGTTTGCTTACAGTACATGATAAGGTGAGGCAAAGGGTTATCTTTGACTTTACATTTCTACAAACTCTTAAGAAGCATATTCATACATTTCCTGCTGCTACTCTTATTAAATTAGTATCTAATGTGTGATTAGCATCTCATGTGTGAAGTGATGGTATCATTTTGTATCACCCTGTAAACATACACTAGTATGTTCAGAGACCTGACAGCTCTAACATATACATTATTATCAATTGGAAGTCCTGTATTTGGAACAGACTAAAATTATTTCAGGGTCTGTGTCTAATTGAACTTTTATTTGTTCAAATTCCTCATTACAGATGCAGTAATAACAACATTCATGTAAATTTTCTTGTATCTCCTTACAACAGTAGCCAGACACTATTGGTGCTGCCATTGCCATAGTGATCTATGAGATACCCATTAAGTGCAACGGCAATTGATCCTTTTAACAAAAAGGTAAAGCACTCAAACTGAATTGCTGGGATAGTACCTACACTGGAGGTTGTTAAACATGATATTTCTACCAGATCCAGTTGCGATAGCAGTAGTGATGCCCTGGACAATCAGAAATACACTGATTTTTGTCACTTTATTGACCTAAATGTGAATACTAAGCTTTGTGGAAAACTACAGTTCCCCAGCTATACCGGTACTCCTACTGTTACTAACACCATGAAATCAGCATCAGAGTTAGCTGTAGGATACAAAATGTATCAGTGTAGCCTGAAACACAGGTAACCAAGTCAGATAAAAAAGTAGCACTAGTGTACAAATAGCTTTCAGTAAGGTGCAGTGTCAGCAAGTTTGCTGATGACACAAAGCTGGGTGGTGTCGCAGACACCCCAGCAGACTGTGCTGCCATTCAGCGAGACCTGGACAGACTAGAGAGTTGGGCAGAGAGAAACTTAATGAGGTACAACAAGGGTAAGTGTAGAGTCCTGCGTCTGGGCAAGAACAACCCCATTAACCTGTATAGGTTGGGAACTGGGCTGTTGGACAGCGGTGTAGGAGAAAGGGACCTGGGGGTCCTAGTGGACAGCAGGATGACTATGAGCCAGCAATGTGGTCTTGTGGCCAAGAAGCCCAACAGCATCCTGGGATGCATTAGAAGGGGGGTGGTTAGTAGGTTCTTCTTCCCCTCTACTCTGCACTGATGAGGCTGTATCTGGAGTATTGTATCCAGTTCTAGGTCCCTCAGTTCAAGAAGGACACAGAGCTGCTGGAGGGTGTCCAGCATAGAGCAACAAAGATGATGAAGGAAGTAGAACACCTCCCTTATGAGGAAAGGCTGAGGGAACTGGGTCTGTTGAGCTTGGAGAAGAGGAGGCTGAAGGGTGACCTCATTCATGTCTCTAAATAAGTGAGGGATTGGTGTCAGGAGGATGAGGCAGGCTCTTCTCAATGTCATCCAGACATTGACATCCATATAAATGTCAGAAGGAACTTCTTCACAGTGAGGGTAATGGAACATTGGAACAGGCTGCCCAGGGGGTTTGTGGAGTCTCCTTCTCCTGAGATGTTCAAGACCCACCTGGATGTGTTCCTGTGTGACTTGGTCTAGGTGATCCTGCTGTGGCAAAGGGGTTAGACTAGATGATCTTTCGAGGTTCCTTCTGATCCCTAATGATTCTATGAGTTTAAGAAATGTGAGGTAAAGCACGTTAAAGAACAATTTCCAACATTGAAAGTCAAGAAATACTTGATTTTACCTGGCCCATGTGAAATTATATAAAAATAAATATAGAAATTCTGGCATGACTGTGTATTATATTTACTAACCATGTAATTTTATTTTAAGGCAAGACTACTCATGATATTGCATCGTCTAAGCCATTATGGACTAGCATCTACCAAAGGCTGTTTAGGTAGCTCTTGCCACCTAGTGGATTACTGTATGTATACACGCAGGAGAAACCCATTTGTAAATCTGCTTATTAATCACACTAATAATCTCTCGCAGACTTGGAGTACCACTAAATGGAATATTTTTATTGGAATGAAATGGTAGTAAAAATTCAAGCAGAAATGGAATATTTTCACAACTTTTACCATTTTTGACCTGACTTCAGTCTCTTCCTGTATATATACCCTTCATTGCTGCCTTTGTCTTCGACCGATAGCCTTGCCCATACTGTAATGTATGTTACAAGGGTTTCATCAACTTTCAGCCTTGAGAAAAGGGACGGGACAGGGAGCCCTTATTTTAGCTTTCCAATATTTGAAGGGAGCCTATAAGAATACTGGTGAGAGACTTACAACAGGCCTAGCAGTGATAGAATGAGAGGTAACAGCTTTAATTAGATCTAAGGAGGAAATTCTTCACTATTAGGGTAGTGGAACACTGGAACAGACTGCTTAAAGAAGTTGTGGGTGCTTTATCACTGGATGTGTTCAAAGCCAGGCTTGACGAGGCTTTGAGCAACGTGGTCTAGTGGAAGGTGTTTCTGTCCATGACAGGGGGATTGAAACTAGATGATGTTTAAGATCCCTTCCAACTCAAATCATTTTATGATTTTGGTACTTAAAAAAACCCAATCTTTACACAAAGACAGTGTCATCTCTGAAGTATGAATACAGCTGAGCTTTTATTGAATTTTAGAATAATCAACATATTGAAAAAATATGGAGCGTTTTACCAGAACTTTTCCCCCAAAATCCATCCCACAGGAGACAATCTATCAGCACCAGAAAATTGTTGTGTTTGAATAGAGCAAGTTTTCTGCCATGCTGCTGATTGTAATTGTTTTCTTAGTCTTTCATTATGATAATGATGTTGGAAAGTTTTAGTCAATTGTTGTATGATATTCAGGAATAGTCAGCTTGACGTTTACACTTCTAGAAAAGTTTGCAATTAATCTTGCTGAGCTAAAAAACACACCTTAATTCTTGTTACAGATATGTTCATATAGATGTTATTTCCATTTATAGCACTGTATGATCAATAATCTATTGAAGAGTAACTTGATGTTGAGATGTTAAATGTGGGTCAGAATATTTCCCTGGGGTCAAAACCTTTGTGCTGTGTTCAGTTTGGCTTTTATATATCTGAGGGGTTTTGAATCATACAGCACAATATGTCAGAATTTATGATCTTCCCTTATTTGCTATGGTTATCTCATGACTGAGAATAGTCTGGGTTTTTTATTCTTTTCTAACAACTCCTATGGGGTATTTCTATTAAGATCTGGTGAAAAATGATTTCTTTCTTTATACAATGAATTCCTTAACTTTTCATTATATATCGATTATCCTTTTAACACTATGGAGTATATAAATGTTACCAGAAATATTATCAGGAATACTTGCAATCAGAAAACATTAAAGAAATATTGTACAACTACCTTACTGCTTTTGAAAATGTAATTATAATTTTATATTTGGCCAATTCTGTAAAGTTGTATTTTGGTACCATAATATAAATTGAAAATTCAATGTTACATAAAACATTGTATTTTTTATCACTGTATTTCTACATATTCAAAAATATTACTAGCAATTTGATTGGGTATTTTAATTGTTTAGAGATGGGAAAAGGAAGACTAAGTATAATACGGATAACTACTATATAAATGCTGACAACATAATAAAACTAAAAATGTGGTTTCTGATACACTATGAGTTTGTACATACTGGACTGATAGACAAAATGTCTTTGTATCCAGTTATTACCTTCCACCAGAGCTTACTTCAGACTGGATTAGTCCTGTAAGGCATTAGGAAGAACTGTCTTGCACTAGATTGACTGGCCCTACCCAAAATGACAGAGTCATAAAACCAAGGAAATGTGCTCACAGATTATGTTTACTAGAGCAGATGTTCAGGGAATACAGAGTTAGAAAAAAAATGTCTTTATAAGAAGTGGAGAAGGGAGCTTGGAATATGAAATAAATGTTATTTAGTATATGGAGCACACGTAACTCAGTGGCTTAGAAAGTTTAAAGTTAGCAAGTGTGAAATAATGCAGTTTGTAGGGAATATGTGAATAAATGTCATAAGTTTGAAAAGTAATTTTTATTAGCATAAAAAAATAAGAAAAAAATGACATTGTAGCTGCATTGTAATTTACCTTCATCTAAGAGTAATACTTTGAGTACAAAACCAATACATTTGTTCTTGGGAACAATTAAAGGAGGCATTTTATGAAATAGAAGTAAAAGAGTCTTCTGAAATAGAAAATATTTGGCAGCATCTTTTTATCTCTCTATAAACCATCCATGTAAACAAGTATTCTTTATTTACAACATAATATGCAATCTTCTTGGTTACACCTAGTAAGAAGTGTACTGGTAATTACTGTACATTCGATTTCAACACTTCAATTTGCACCATCATTTCTCAGTTTTGCTAATGTTGTGCTTCTCTGCACAGTGCTGCACGACAGCATGTAAATACATTACAAATAAAGCTTTTTAAGGCATCTTAAGAAATAGCACTTTTAATGTTAGGTTTTGTAGCTTTCTATGTTTTTATAGCAATATATATTTGGAATGTAAGCTCTACAGTCATGTCCCTGTAAAAATGACAATGTAAAAGACTTCCCAACAAGCAGAAAATCCTGATGGAAATAAACATTCTACCTTCCATTTATATGTTCAAAAATGCAGCTTTTTACTTCCTGTGTTGCTACTATAACAGGCAAGAAAAGTTGCATGAAAGAAAAGTTAATGGAAGGCTACTTTGAGAAGCAGCTTTAAGAATATGGGGTTTTTTCCTGGAGAAAATTACTCTCCAAAGTCCCATGTATTTTTATTTAGTTCTTGAACTAATCTGGTATGTTGCAAGGATACTTCCAGGCCTTCTTAATCAGTTTAGATCAGGAGCCCTAAGTCTATAGCATGTTCTGTCTATTTAAACTGTACACAGCAAAGCTGAGCTACCATATAGCAAAGCAGCCAGAGGCCACAGTCCATACCCATGAGATATCACTGATTATGGTAATTTCTCAGAATGGACTCTTCCCGCTCCCACCGAGTTTCTACTGTCATGTTTAACCTCAAAGTTGGAAACCAAAAAACAGTCTGGGAGACTACCCTCAAAAGACTGGTAATCCTTGATTCTCAATTAGTTTTGTATCATCAGAGTAGAGAAATACAGAAATGCCACTGTTCAACTATTAATTACCCTTTAACATGATGTAAAATAGAAAACAGAAGGCATACTGGTTTCTATAGCTTAACTTTAACAGCGTGTAGAAGCATGCACAGAAAAGCTGTTGAATTCAATACATCCAAGTCAGCATTGTAATAAAAGACATCACAGATTTTTGGTGGTTTTATCCAGAATGATCCTTAGAGAAGTGACTAACTTTCATACAGACACACACTTGTATTAGATGACTTATGCAAGGATTTAATGAGCTCATTTTGACATGTGGGTGAGACACAGTAACAGGCCAATACGTACCAACTGAAAATGCTGTTGTCTGTGCAAGTGGAGTACAGAAAGCTATCAGAGAAAATTACTACAACTGAGTTTTTTATTCACTTCACTTCTTATACTTCAATAATGTTAATAGAGCATCTCACAAAGATGAAACATGCATCCACCAGCTGTAAAATGCTTACTAATTTCACCAAAAAAGCAGATTTGTTGAGCAGAACATAGTAAGATCAGGAGATGGCACAGTTAAGTGTACTCCAGTAGCTACCGCGTATTGATTTTGCTACTTAATGTTCAACATATAAATTTGCAATAGGATGTATAATATAATCGTATCGTGACAGTTGAGCACTAATGTCATCTATAACAAGTGCTCTTGCTTTTATCTTAGAAAGCTGCTATCAGTGATATGTACGCAGAATCTGCGCAGAACAATTTTAGGGAAGACAAGTAATTTTGTGGAATTTGAAAATGGGAAAAGCTGTCTGATCTATTGCACATAGTAGGACCAGAGGAGTGCTTACAGAATAGGATAGTATTCCCTCTGTCATACTTCAGTTCTAGATTAAGGCATTTGTCATGTCCCAATTGTTAAGAGAAGGGAGTGACTCAGGTTCATTTGTTGTTAAAGTCTAACATCTCTTAAAAGCAGGTATTTCCTGAAATGAAACAATACACCAATGCTGTGTGGGTTCCCGTCATCTATAAACATACATAAGTAAAAATGCAGTACTCTGGGATGTAGTTCTTGAGTACCAAGTTTGATTTACTGTGCTAGCTTTCTATACTGCATTCACTGAACAATTAAATGTTATTACAAATCAAGTTGACATGAACTAAGGTGCTTCTTGGCAAAGAAGCATTAACTCATGATGGAAATTGTGCGTACTAATACAATACTGAACTACAAAAACTATTTGCTGAAGTTTAATGTTTATACATTTAAAAAAGCTGAAGTAGATAAAAATTTATGTACTTTTAAAAAAATAGGGAATAGTGGCAGTAGGCTCGATAGATTTAGGTTAATGACTGGACTTGATCTTAAAAGATTTTCCCAACTAAATGATTCTATGATGCTATTAAATTATACACTAACTGAAATTGCCTGTATTGTAAATGAACAGTGATAAATCTGGACTTGTAGTAGGCTCTGCAGGTTTGACAAGCAATTATAATAGACTCATCAATTTGGACAGGTGCAAAATTATATACTATAATTATTATTCTGTAATAGTAAAATATATGTGTAGTCTATATTTGTGAAAATAGTGAATGAGCATAGTACACTGATAGTCTGAATACTAGGAAGAGCTGTAAAAGTAAAGTGCCAGGAGAAACTTAAATGGTGTAATTAAAATATTCAATTTCACATTAAGAAGCCACAGAGTTTATATAGTTTGTTTATAGACTAAAGTATGTCCTTCTGTCCGTGACAATAATGACTTTAAAACCACTGTGGAGATACCAACATGATATTCAGTTAATGGGTAACATTTTAATCTAATCAGCAAAGCTCAGCTCTTTCTTGGAGGATGCATTTCTTACTTCTGAGACTGCTAGCAATCATCTCTGGTTTCTAACCTCTAATATCTACTCTAGTGTCAGGAAACAATAGAACTGTGAAGTAAATATAGTAAAATACTGCCTTCTGGGATAGAAGAATGACTTGATTTAAGTGTTACATATTTTTCTATGTGTGTATCTACAGCTTTCCAAATAAGACAAGCTTTGCATCTGGATGTCTTACAACTTCCTTAGATTCCAGTAATGATTGCACATAATCCAAAGTCAAAGGCAGTCTGTGTAAAACGTATTTGGTACGGTCAACAGATGCATTCTGATTTTTTTAAAAAGGGCATTTTTAAAGGAAACTAACGTAATGATTTCTGGCAAAGTTTCTCATCTTTTTCTGAATTCAAAATTACAGGCTAATCATTTTTATGGTGTAGCTTTGCTAAGCGCTGCATGACTTCAAATCCCATAGATCTTAGCATGTGGTGAGTGGCTTAATGAGCTTGAGAAATCAGGGCTTTAAAAAAGTGAACATTGCCAAAAATATTGTATGTGCACAACTAAATTTTGCTGTCTGGCATACTTCATAACTCAGATTCATGACCTGCAGAATCACTCAGAACAAAGTATTTGTTTAAATCTTGTTAAGTTTCCACGACTATAAAAGATATAAGCATTAAATTAAGAAGTGATATGGAAAACATCTTCCAATTACAGTATTTTCCCATTATGTGATGTCTCATGCTTATTCATGAGGAATGAGCACGAACCAATGTAGTATGTTCGGGTCTTACTGAAATTTAAATCATATGCTGAAAGCTTGAGTATCTTTGATCAAGCCATACTGAAAGTAAAACCCCAACCTACTTATATGTCAATATACATTTGAAGGAACTGGGAGGGTTGGCGGTGTAATAGTACTCTTACTCTGTGTATTTCCTTTACATAGTTGATCGCTGGCCTGCTTCATCAAGTTTGAGGTTTTGTTTTCTAGCTGCTTCGCTATTGATCTTCAGCTCAGATCTGTCCGCATTTCTACCATCTGTCATTGTGGATTCTGCTTCTGTGTCTTCAGAACTCCCTCCAACAGGTAGCAGAGCTTTAGCATTTTCTTCTGGGGGGCGCTTCCAATGAGGTCTGCTTGCCATCCACAAAATAAGCGCACCAAATATGACAAGCAAAACGCCAAGACAGTTGACGAAAGTTGCCTCTGGTGGGGATGCACTATATGCAGGACTTTTCCTTTGGAAAAGTTAAAAAAACACAAAAGTCAATTTTTTAAAAGGCAATCTAGGTCTAAAACCAGCAGTCTCTTGCTAGGCAGTCCCAATCCTAGTTGATTATTATTCTGTGCAAATGGAAGTACAGTTTGCAATGAATAAATTTATTAAAGAGGCAAAAAAAAAAATACTTACAATGAAAAGATAAGCTTTTCTGTGATTCCCATGAGAGCTGTTGCAATCACTGTTGCAAAGATGGTTTGACCAGAATAAACATGTATTGGCATAAGAGCTGCTCGGAGAGGAACTGGAGCAAATGGAAGCAGAAAGACAGCAAAACCCAGGAAAAGCTACATAGAAAACAAAACCAGAGTAAAAACTATGTGAGAAACAAGCTGCACCTCTAAGAATAAAAATAATAATGAAAAGTCCACTTTGAGATACATTTAGACACATATTGGAAAATAAGTTTTGTCCCTGAATCTGTTTCCTTTCTAGATGAGAGCAATAAT
This sequence comes from Upupa epops, assembly GCA_013397515.1. Lineage (NCBI taxonomy): Eukaryota > Metazoa > Chordata > Aves > Bucerotiformes > Upupidae > Upupa > Upupa epops. The sequence goes on along the minus strand of VZRI01009406.1, from coordinate 13,125 downwards.
TCTGGATTAGCACTTGGGAAGCAGACAAGAAATATTTTATAAATAAACGCACATTATCTTACTGTTCAAACTTACTGGTAATGCTAAATACTGCAACCAAACTGGAAACAAATTTTGAGTGTCAGTAATTCGGTAGTACAGCAAAGGTGTGAATGGCTACATTTTTAGTCCCTTCACATTCTGTTCTCTACTTCTGTTACAGACTTACTTGTAAATGAAGATCAGAAGGCAGACTAACCTTTTGAGTTGAGTGAACTAAATAATTTTACTTTGATAGAGCTTTGGTTAAAGTACATGTCTTTAGAAGGGCAGTGGTCAATGTGTTGGCATGTACAGAGTGAAGATGAATGGCATGTTGTTACTGAAGTGGCACAAGTCCTCCTACTGGTGTGAATTTTGTAACGGAAGATAACCCATCATGTCAACTGTCTTCAGTCACAGGCTTGCTCAGTCAAACTGAGGTTGCATCCCTTCTTTTGTTCACTCTACCATTACTCGCTCCTGTCACTAATTAGAAATAGTGTAGGAATTTGTATTTCAACTTGCTTTTCCAGTTTCAGTCCTTCTTTTGTCTTTCCATGCTGGATTAAAGAGCCAGGTATGTTCTCCCTGTGAAGCTTTTTAATACACTGTAATCAAGTAAACTCTTAATCTCCTTTAGATCTGCTAAATGCATTTTTAAGTCTCTCACTCTAAGATAGCTTTGCCCCCTCTCAAATTACTTTTCCAGCTTTTCTTTGCTCTTTTTTTTACATTAAAAATTATAATTCAATAGTATTTAATAATTATTTTTCCAGTGCCATATACGCCATACTAGAGAAATTACTTTTCCTTTTGTCAAAGCATCATGAGAACTCATTTTGAGCTTCATGTTGTCTTAGAATACTTCTTTCAGAGACACTTTTTTTTCCAAGAGACAGACTACATTTTAAATTTCTGCTCTATTCTTAACATTCTTGTGTTACAATATTGTTCCTGTAGGCCTAGTATTATGTTAACATCCTCCCTCAATAATTTTTTCAGTTCTGAGACTGACAAACCATTGCTGTCAAATGCCACATTAACAGACATACTACCTTATAACTACTTTTTAACAATTGCACTCAAATCACTAAACAAACATCAGTCGCCAACTGGAGATTTACATCCCATTTTAAAGGAAGTTACACTGGGATCCTGTTTATAGCAGCAAAAATAAATGTAGAATTAAGATCTCATTCACAATTCTTTATCATAACCATTAGAAAAAATGCTGGTACTAAGTATAGTGGCATTATATATATTATATATTATAGCACATTTCCCTGAAGTAACTGCACTCTTAAGTCAAGACAAATCTAATGTTGTTCCTTCTTATTCATTAGAAGTTGTTCAACTATGAAGAATATACTTAACAATGCTGCAATATGGTTTCTTTTTTCCCTAGTGTTCAAAGCAATATTTCTGTATTCTGTTTTCTGTACCTCTTGGCCTAAGAAATTAAGGATAAATGTCCAAAGACCAAAGCCCTCAGCTATGGGGTTTTTTTTGTGCTTAATCAACAGATAATTAACTCCTTTTTTTTTTTGGAAAAGAATTAAGAATCGCAATTTGAAGGAAAGAAATAAATTGTCATAGAGCACTAATACAATATAGAGACTTGAGAATGTGTGTGCAGAACCATCACATCTGTATGTGTACACTAAATGTTAAGACATTCCTACTCTTCTATGCTATGTTAGCTCATTTTAGGTTATGATAGTTCTAATTCTCTGCCAAGAGAAGCAATTAAAAGCATGCATATGAACATTTATCAACGTTTTGCTAATTCAGGAAAACTGCTTAGCTCATTGAGATGTCAGAGCCTTTGGATCTACATTGCTTCCTGCTGCACTTGTCCTGTTAATAAACAAAAGTCTTGAAGCCAAGTGACTACTTAAAATCATGAGAACTGGGAGAAAAGAAAAATAATTACTTCATTTGAAAGCTCTAACTGTACATAAATACGCTGCCAACAAACCAAATATTTTGCTTTAACTTCATCACTTTGCAGAGCTTAGAAAAACACTACTATAACTGAAAAGTAAATAAACTGCCATTCTTTCAGCAAATAAACAAAATCTAGATTAAAATGCATTCTTCTTTGAAGTCAGCTGTTCAGTATCTGCACACTTACATGTTTAATTGCCAAATCACAGAATGTGAAGTGGGTATCCCAGTGCATGATACTGTACTAATATAGTTAGGGTGTATAGTGAGAGCCTGTTGTGCCTCAGTTATTCAGAATGTTCTTCAAATTTACAGCCCGTTCATAAATAGAGTTAGATTCTAACCTGGAGAGAATAAAATATAACAGCAGTCAGCCCAATCCAGCTGTGCAGACTGTACATATTAGGAATGTTCCTGGCATTGTGGAATTCAAACACAGCTACCATAGAAACAATTGCAAGAATCATTGCAATGGTATTTAATCCAGCATGTATGAACTTCATGAGGAGTTTGCTGCATTTCCAAGTCCAGGGCAACCTATACACGATAAGAGCTGAAAAAAGAACAGAAAGAAGATTTTATGCCTTATGAGAGAATTCATGGATTTTAAGAATCATGTATCATTCTATGATTCACATATTTCTACTATACATTACAGGAAAATCCAACATTTAATCCTCTAACCAAGTCTGTTAAGAGCATAGCATGTTCCAAATATATAGCCAAGACTTAAATATTGTTTTTAGGGCAATTTCTTCCTAATTTAAAACAACTTCAGTATGTCACAATACAAGAACAGTAAACAACTTGGTGTCATCTTTTCCTCATTCCTGAACTTGATCTAATAGGCATTCTGCATAGGAGTTTTATTTTTCTGCTATTAGGCAGACTGGAGGAACAGGGCCCAGTTCTTATATCCAGAAAGCCACCTACTGAGGAAGTGTGTAATAGTATTTTTTTGGTATCATTCTCTTTTCCAACCTTGGATAATTCTGTTCTCTAATTGCACTAATATTTACATTACTATCTATTGCATTGATATGAATCGAGTTACTTTAAATGGAAAAATGCTACTTAGCATAAGAGAATCATACAAAAGGATTTGGCAGCTACAACTCTTCCAATATTGTAAGGGGGTTTTGTCTATATTTGCATCAGTAACTCTAGCAAACAGTGTTTTGTCACGGCTGAACAAAACAATTTATGTATAATTAGCTATACTGAGATGAGAAAAAATGTAGGCAGTTTAAAAAAGAGTTCCTGTTCCAAACTTTAATAAATGGATGTGCCTATCATATACCTTACTCATATAAATAGATAGAATGTTCAGGTAGTTTTCATCTTTCTACTTTTAAAAAGTACCAATATGTCCTACAAAGTCAGGCAGGTAGAAGCTTTGTTTTAAAGACAGTTTGACAGTAATTAACCTATATGACATAGGTGTGATTCAGCACACCAAGCTTATGATCACATCCAACAGCTCCTCAAAGTGATGTGGTAGTCTTTTATCTTGTTTATATTGAAATAATTGCCTACATCACACAATTAATTAATTTAGTGCTAACTATTATGATTTGTAATTTTGTAAAGTGGGTATGCCATGACGATATTCACAGTAAGTCCTTATTGCTTCTTCTTAGAAGATGGCCCACAGTACTATCAATAATCCATTCACAGTTGTGGTAAATGGTGTTGCATCTAGTTGGCGACCCCTTACTAGTGGTGTCCCCCAAGGGTTGGTGTTAGATCCGGTCCTGTTCAACATCTTCATTGATGATATTAAACCATCACGAGCAAATCTGTGGATGACACCAAGCTTGGAGCCCGTGCTGATCTGTTGGAGGGTAGGAGGGCCCTGCAGAGGGACCTGGACAGACTGGAGAGATGGGCAGACTCCAATGGGATGAGTTTTAACAAGTCTAGGTGTCAGGTTCTGCATTTTGGCTATAACAACCCCAGGCAGAACTATAGGCTGGGAATGGAGTTCTGAGAGAGTACTCAGGTGGAAAGAGATACTATCATCAGAGATTTATTCGAGGATACTGAACTCTGTATGTCTTGAAGTAAACTTGATGTGCATAAGTCCTGGACTCAGTTTTCAGTCTGATCTTAGAGGGTCAGGTCCAGGCTGAATCTAGTCGATTTGACTTCCAAAATCACAGTATCACAGTATCACAGTAATGATGAGGCTGGAAAAGACCTTAAAGATCATCCAGTCCAACCTAAAACCAACCAAGTAAACCTAAACATCTGACATCTAGATCATCTAGATCACTATGAATCTTCTTAGTTTTTTGCCTACATAGTCTCAATCTCTGTCTTGGGCTATGAATTTTCTGCTTCCCCGAAACAGTATGATAGCAAAGCAACAAATACAGACAATGGCTTGGACACTTGTTAACAAAAGCATGCATTAGCACGTTAAATGCCACTGCCCAGGGCATAGGCATGATAGAACAATCTGGTCTAATCCTCTTTCCATGAGCACTATGTGTGAAGTTATGCACTGCAACTTGAGCAGATCACACTGTTCATCATATTCCCACTTTCCCACCACAACTTCTGTTCTGCTTCTGTGTGCTTCTTTGCCTTTGTCATAACTGGTGCTTTTCTGACCAGCAGGAGGAAGAAACAAATTCTGGGGAACAAAGGGAAGAGGAGGAATAGGAAGATAAGCTCTTAAAAACTGACTCACACATGATGTGTAATTTCATTTCAAAATCAATATAGCCTGTGTTAAAAGCACAAAACAATTACAGCACTTTTAGTGGTGAGATGCCAAAGCAGTCCCACAAAGGAATTTCTCTAGGTACAGCACCTCCACTATTGTTAAGTGTTTTGCCAGTCTAGGGATCCCTAGACACAGCTTCTTCACTCAGATGTTATTCAAGTTTTGGGCTCTGATCCACATAGGGCAGAGTGATCTTACAGTATCTTGTATGGGACACCTGTTTTTTGACAAAGGTACAGAGCAAAATTCCAGAGCTAGCTTTAGAGCAGCTGGCATGTGCTGCATATGTTTCAGGGAGGTGTCACAGACTGCTCATGAGATACTGTCCATCTTAGAGAAGGCACACAGCATTGTTCTGGGGGTGCACTCCAGTCCAACCTAAAACCAACCAAGTAAACCTAAACATCTGTAAAGAAACTCACAGGAGCATGAAAGGAGTGTCCCTCTTCACTCCTACTTCCACACCTGCTCTTTCTTGGCTGATCCTGCTACTTATCTTTGGCAAGTTCTGAATACCCACTAGATTCTTTGGGAACTGTAATACAGAATGGATAGGTGCCCATCTATGACTTCAAAGGGCTCCTAACTAAGCATGTCAAGGGAGTTGCCTCTTCACAAGATGCCTGTGATGAGAGCCTTACAGATCAGAAGTAATTTTCCCTTCCAAATTTTGAATTCTCAGCCCACTGGATGTTAGAAATTCCAGGAACTATTTTGAACACGTGTTGTTATGTTTGACGCAGAGGTAATCATGCTTGTCAGATAACTCGGAGCACTGTCTTTAGATGTGAGTTCAAGATTAAAGACTACGCTTCCTTGAAAATAGATTTGTACTCCTTCTCTTTGCTCCATACGATGTCCATCGTCTTCCTTCTCCCGTCTATGGCACTTCTGAGACCCTTTGTGCAGACAAACCAACTTTCTATTCCAACAAAAACTGCACACTTGTGTGTATTAGTTTTTTGCTACTTGAGTTAATTCAGTTCATCAGTCTGACATGTGTCAGAGCTGGAATAAACAAGCCAACAGGAAGATGAAGTCTGAGCCAAAGAAGGCTGAAAGGGTAAAGTGGAAAAAAAAGTAGGAATATTTCAGCCACAAAGTGCTGTTAGATTTTGTCATCCATCTAAGTAATTCATCCATACGGATGAAATATAATTGACTCTGTAACATCCCACAGTAATATGGCAGACCAGGATTTTTCCTTCTCTTTTCTCTGTAAGAACTCTTAAATAATATTTCTGTTGTATATCTTTATTTATTAACATACTGCTAACATTAAGCTACATCCTCATGTTTTAAACCAGTTTAAAATACCATATAAATGGTATTTATAAACCATGTATGATGAGGAATATTAATTGTGTAAGCATCTTCCAGGATTTAGTTTCCACCTGTAAAATTATTGTGTAGAGTTTACATGTGATTCATAAACAACAAAAGACTGATCTGAGGATGGGAGACAAAGAATACCTCACCCTTCTTGTTCTGACTCATACTATTCACTTATCCACAAACCCCAAAACCACACCAAAATTATTGTTTAATTATGCGAGTAACAGGAAACCTTAAAAAGTAATGTAATTCCATGTTACATTGTTATGTGATTTTTGTTTAGTCCTTCAGGGAGAAATTAGCAATTGCAAATCAAACACCAACTAGCATGCAAATGTACCTTTGGAGCATGCCCTTTGTCTATAGTCATTGTTCAACATTTCCACATGTAAAATAAAGACAGAAATCCTTACTTACTTATTTAAACCATTCTATCCACTACTATTCCTTCAAGCCCTTCTGTACTCCCACTCTTCTTTTTCCTTTCTTAGTTTTCTCAAAAATGGTGCTGTACTAATATGCATACAGACATTTATTACCTGTGGTTTTCCCACTTTAAATCTATCAAATCATCTGGACAATGACTGTGCACTGACAGTGTTTTGTCATTTAGCTGTAGGTGCTGATCCACAAATACTATTATTATTAACACACCTATAGTTTTTTAATTTGACTGACAAGATGAATGCAACACTTTTATCAGGGCATGTCTACTTACCAGCATGCACATTATTATAGTCATCCCTTCTACTGCCTACACACCAACCATGTTAACATTTCTATCCTTTTTCAGATATAATGAACAAGAAAAGTTTATTTGGTTATTATTTCAAATCCCTTAGACAAATTTAACCACAATATTTATTAGCTATTCCTTTCTACATGTGCAAAGGCATATCAGGTTCACAGCGGTATCTTATTTGTTGGTATTACATCTGATCTATTAAAATCATAGAATGCATTGGGTTGGAAGGGACATTTAAAGGTCATCTAGTCCAATCCCATGCAGTCAGCAGGAACACCTTCACTTAGATCCAGTTGTTCATTACCTTATCCAGCCATAAATGTCCCAAGGGATGGGTCCTCCATCACCTCTCTGCGCATCCTGGTTCAATGTTTCACCATCTTCATTGTAAAAAACTTACCAAGTCTAGTCTAAATCTTCTCTCTTTTAGTTTAAAACCATTACCCTATAATCCTGTCACAGCAGTCCTTGCTAAAATTCCCTATCTTTCCCCCTTAAGTATGGAAATGCTGCAGTAAGGTCACATCAGAGCTGCCTTTCCTCCAGGCTGAACAACCCCAAGTCTCACAATCTGCCCTCACAGGAGATGTGCTCCAGCCCTCTAACCATTTTTGTGCACCTCTTCGGGACCTGCTCCAAAAAGTTAATGTCCTTATTGTGTCAAAGATCCCGAAGCTCGATGCAGTACTCCAGGACAGTCCTCACCATAGTGGAGTAGAGAGGAAGAATCAGCTCCCTCGACCTGCTGGCCACACTTCTTTTGATGCAGGCCAGGGTGACATTGACCTTCTGGGATGAGAGAGTACATTGCTGGCTCATGTCCAGCCTTTCATCCAGTAGTATCCTCAAGTCCCTCTCCAAAGGCTGCTTTCAATTATGTCTTCTCACACCTTGTATTGATATTGAGGATTGCCCTCACCAAGGTGTAGGACTTTACCCTCATCCTTCTTAAACCTCATGTACTTCATGTGGACTAGCACACTTCTCCAACTTCTACAGATATCTCTGGATGATGTCACATCCCTCTGGTTTATCGACTCCTCAGCTTGGTGTCACTGGCAAATTCACTGAGGATGCACTTGATCCCACTGTCTGCATCACTGATAAAGATTTTGAAGAGCACTGGTCCCAGTAAAGGCCCCTGAGGTACACCCAGTCCCCACTTGGACACTGAACGGTTAAGTACTTTAGGCTTGACATTAGGAAAAGGTTTTTCACTGAAAGAGCGATCCGATTTTGAAACAGGATGCCCACAGAGGTGGTCGAGTCGCCGTCCCTGGAGGTGTTCAAGGTTAGTCTGGATGAAGTGCTGAGTGGCATGATCTAGATGTTAGATTTACTTGGTTTAATTGGATTTAGGTTGGACTGGATGATCTCAAAGGTCTTTTCCAGCCTCATCATTACTGTGATACTGCTCTCTGAAGGCAACCATCCACCTAATGTTCTGGCCAACTTAAAGAGAAGGACGTGGGGGACTGTGTCAAAAGCCTTAACAAAGTCCAGACAGATGAGGTCTGTAGCTATGCCTTTGTCCACTGATGTAGTCACTTAGTCACAGAAAGCCACTACGTTGGTCAGGTAGAATTTGCCCCTGGTGAAGCCATACTGCCTGTCTCCAGTCACCTCTCTCTCCTGTATGTACCTTAGCATACATTCTCGGAAGATCTGTTCTGTGATCTTCCCAGTCACACAGGTGAGGCTATCAGGCTGGCAGTTCCCAGGGTCTGCTTTTCTACCCTTTTTAAAAGCAGATGTGTTGTTTCCCTTCTTTGGGGCCCTAGGGATTTCATCTGATTGCCATGACTTTTCAAATATAATGGAGAGTGTCTTGGCACCCATATCAGCCAATTCTCTCAGGACTCTCGGACACATCTCATTGAGTCCCATTGACTTATGTATGTTCAAGTTCCTCAGGTGGTCATGAATCTCATCTTGACTTACAATGGGAGGGATTTTGCCCTCTGGTCCCCATTTTGCTGTCTGTTCACTTGGGGGTGAGAGGAGAGAGACTATACTCCTCCAGGCTTCTGATTTTCTTTTCTTGTTATACAAATAATGCTCTATTATCAAATAATTCCTTGTACATGTTCCTTAAATATTGTTTTTAATTTGAACTATATATCCTTATCCACACAAGGCTTGAGGCAACATTCTTACTCTTCTTACAGGAACAAACTGAGTTTCAGAGGCAAAAAAAAAGCATAGAAAAAAAGCTGTGGACATCCTTCTCTACCCCATTTTCTTAAAGAAGTCTAGGCTTATATAAAATACAGAGTTCTGATCATGGTGGATAGTGCAGTGGCTACTAAAGTCAACGAACACTTCTCATTGCTTATTGATAGCCTGAAATTACACTTCCCATGACCTATTGAGCAACATCCTCTAAACCAACTTCAGAATACTGATTATTGCCCAATAGCAATTCATAACTTAAAGCAAGAAAGCTAGAAACACACCCCACTCATGCTGAAAAAATAAAACTTGCAGGGTATGTTCAAATCACAGCATTGCTTTCATGGACACAACTAGACAGCCAGTCCTCCATCTCCCAATCTCTTGGTGGCTGGGCTCCTGCCGAAGAGTGAGCAGACATGATGCCAACAGCACGTTTAACTGGAATGGGAAGCCACTGGAGATTCTTCATTACTTAAGAACAGTAAAATCTTCCCCTTCTGGTCCCCCTGAAAGTTAGTCATGAAACTGTGGGAGAACTTTCACTGTTCTCTGCAGTATTTGGCCTTCCTGAAGATGTTACTGGTGTTTCACTAAGTTATTTTTCATGTTTCAAGAATTTTGTCAAGGGCTTTCAAAATAATTACTATTGGAAACTTATCTGTATAAAATTTCCCTATTACATGTAATTCCATTAGCATAAAGTGACACTCCAGCACAGTCCAGCACTCTTATTTTTGCAATATTTAGCTATAGTTTAAATATTTTCACAGGCTACATAAGCCTCTGTGGTGCTCTATCATTCTCTTCTTTTTAAACTTTACTGGACATATTGTATTTTTCTTTCCTAAATTGGTATAATTAATTAGCTAGTGTGTCTAATTTAGTAATCTTCTTTGAATTAGTCAATTATGCTAACAGCAAGACCACAGTTCAAACTCTAGTAGTGTTCCTGCTGGCCTCACATTTATGACCTAACATTGTATAGGATGGAAAACAAGATACCTTTCATGTTATAAGTGTGATGGCAAACACTTTGGACTGAGATGGAAAGTAAACTTACTAAAAAGACTTAGTTCTGGTCTAACTCATGCAAAACACAATCCAAGGCAGAAAGTTGTGCATTTAGTGGTTCATACATTGCATTAAAAAAAACCCCAAACCAAAATCCAAATAAATAACGAAATTTCATCATAATATGTTATTGAGGCAACAGAATTAAGAACAAATTTAAAAGGTACATTGGACAAAATAATTTTCACCAGGTCTGGACTAATGAATTGCATTTTAATTATGCTTTTGATGCTACATTTTCTCTGGCACAAACCCCATTCCTAGATCTAGTTCCAGTGGTACGGAATTTTCCTTTCTCCTCTTGGGACGTGAGAGAGAGCCAAACGAGAGGGAGCCAGAAGACAGAAACTTGTCTGGGGCAGCATTTCGATTCCCAGCTCGCAGGGATACAGACTAACTAGGAAAACACCTCGCAAGCATTCATTCCTCAATGCGCACGGCCATCCCCAGCCAGGGTAAACAAGTGCTTGCAGAAGAAACCCCACATACAGCAGTTTCGTCTTGTTACAAGGGGCTCTTTGTGCCTTCTCGGGCCGTGCTACCTTTCCTAAACCGCTACGGCTTTTAACCGCCGAACCCAACGCCATGGCTACTGCCCTGCAGCTCCGCGCTGTCCCGGCTCCCCCTGCAGCCCCGATCCCTCGGAACCAGCCCCGCGCCGGTCCTGTACACACCGATGCCCTGGATGAAGACGAAGCCGGTGATGACGAGCACGGGGTGCCAGTTGAACTCCCGGGCACTGCCGTCCCAGCTCAGTCCCTCACGGTACTGGAACACCCACACGAGAGAGAAGACGACCGATACGAAGCCGACCAGCAACGCCGAGCCCAACAACACCAGGAACCGCCCGTAGTCCTCCATGTTCAACAGCGAGCGCCACGAAGGAGGGGCTGTGCCGGCGGGCGGGGTCGGACCGGGCCGGGCCGGGTCGGGCCAGGGACTCGGCTGTGTTGTCCCGCAACTCGCAGCCTGGGGATGGGCGGTCCCTCTGCCCCGAACGGCGTCCTTCAGAGTCTTCGGCACTGTTCTTTGACAGGGAGGGTGTTACTTTTTCCTTTCACTAGAGGAGTTTCCACAAGCCGTCCAAGAGTTTCTTCCCCTGGCACCTGGAAAAGGACACGTTTGTGCCAGCCCATGTCCCGCAGATCTCCCCACTCCCCCCGCACCGGGACTTGTAGTGGAGACTGGAGGGTGTGGCGAGTGAGGACACCGACGGGCGATAGAAGTTAGCAGACCGGCCATAAAGATAAGTCGGCAAAGCCATAAGCACTCACAGATAAAGCAGGAATGCTGCGGTACTGGAGAAGCAGACAGCTACAGAAAACGCAGAGCATGACACCGATGGATTGCACTTGGGAGAATGCTTTCCATCGTCATTAGCCCCTTTACTTAGCACTGGAGTCACCACGTGCTGTAAATGTAACACAGATACTAACCAGTTTCACGAGTGGACTTGGACCTACAGGAGTTTTTGGTCATCTTTCTCTTGAATAGCAGCAAATATAACAAAAGGTCGCTAGGAAAGGGAGTGAACAAAAACAGGCTCAGAGTAGGGAAGTTAGGGAGAGGAAGATTGTGTTAGACATCAGGAAAAACTTGCTTATTCAAAGGGTTGAGTGGCACTGGAACGAGCTGCCCACAGGAGATGGTTGAATTGCCATCCTTGGATATGTTTACAAGTCATGGCGATACAGAGCTTAGGAACATGGTTTAGCCGTGGGCTTGGTACAGTTAGGTTGATGGTTGGCCCCAATGATCTTTAAAGTCTTTTCCAACCTAAATGATTCTATGATTCTACAGAAGTCCAAGAGACAGGCAGCACTAGCCAAAAATGTAAATTGGTAGATTAGTTTTGTAAAATCATGTACTCGTTTTTTCCTTCGCTGTAGAGTGTTCAGCTGGCACTGAAGCCTGTCAGATGTAGTAGGATAATATGCTCAAACATACATGCAACAGTACTTTTATGGTATTTGGTTATCTTATTTTTGAAATACAGTGTCAACATATATATGAGTTAGAAATTTGTTAACAGCTTGAGAGAGAAAAAATAGTATTCACTGGCTAGTCTTTGAGGTGTTTGATATCTCTTGCTCAAACTGAGGCTTAAAAAGTGAAAGGAAACATTTTAATGGAACTTAAAATAGTTTTAGTAAAGCACGTGCCAATTCAAACTGAGTACTTACTAAAGCGTCGGAAACATCTACCTAGAGACATGAAGACCAAACCAGATTGGAGTGGGATGCAAATGTGTTTCATCATTATTCTTGCTAATCTCCTAAAAATAGTTTGGCTCTGACATTTCAAAGAAAAACTTGACTTAAGCATCACTTGATGTTTAGCTTGGATTTGGTGTGAGCTGTTCTCAGGATTATAAGTGGTTGCTCATTCTAGTCTTAATGGCAACTAGAACATCAGTATTGTTAAGTTGCACAAGTCACAACATGTAAGAAAAGAAAAGATCTAAGCCCTGGTTCTTATGAGGAATGCACTCATATATTAACTATCAAGGATGCCAGGTTGTCATTAGCTCATGATGCTAACAGGTCATCTCAATATTCTAAAAAATCTGACTAAGTTTTCTTAAGTGGATTGCTTAAATGAACTGAATCTTTCTAGTCTTCACTTGCAAGCCAGCATATAATAAAACCATAAATCTTCTTCCTCATGCACAAAAAAATGAAATGCAGCTTAAACAGCATGGTATTTGACACTATCAATTTGTGGGATAAAAATACCTGTTTTCTCTAATTCTATGGAATCCTTTATTCATTGTCTTTGTTGTATTTTACAAAAGTTTAATGTTTAGGTGAAATGTACTGCAAACCAGATGGTGAAACATTAGTTTCATGGTGCTGTCATTTTCATACAGGAAATCGTAATATTGTGATATGTAATTATAAAAATAGGATTCAGAGGCCCCAAAATGTGTCCATCCTTTCCAGTTATATGAGCTGGTCTAATAAAAAGTCCTTTGTCTCCATAAAGCCTAAAAACTAACAAAAAATAAATATTTATTTTAATGTACCTTCTAGGAACCTTAAACTCCAAATGGCAAAAAACTCAACATGGTCTGGCATACCAACCACATCCTGGGCTGCAT
>VZRI01009405.1:345803-390045 GCA_013397515.1 Upupa epops | reverse complement strand
TATGATCCTATGATCCTATATTGTACAGATAATAATGCATATATAATACATATATCCTAAATCTCTTAACAGTGTCATCTGATTCTTCACTTTGCCAAAGAAATATAGGCTACCTGCCACACTGGTCTTCAAATATCTCAGGCCTAGATCAAAGAACACCTACTAATTCTCCATGTAGTTGATTCCAGATAGTTTCCTAATATCTTTTCATGTCTTGCTGAGTCCCTTGGAATGGAATGAGAGATATTACTTTATCCTCTTTCTGCAGTAGTGATAGTTCATAATACCACTTGTCTATGTGGTTTCTGTGGTGGCTAATCACACCTCAGCCTACATGAGCAAGGGCAGCACTGCTTTTCTGCTACATACAGGCTTACTTAGAAAATCAAGCTGGAATCAGAAAAACTCAGAACATTTGATTTAACAAGTATTGCTCTGTCTGCTTCTTTAAAATCTAAACTCATTGTTTGCTGTTTTATTTAATATCTTCATTAACAATATTGACAATGGCACTGAGTGCACCCTCAGCAAGTTTGCTGTGTGGTGCAGTCGATACGCCAGAGGGATGGGACGCCATCCAGAGTGACCAGAACAAGCTGGAGAAATGGGTCCTGAAAAACTTCATAAGATCCAACAAAGCCAAGTGTAGGGTCCCATACCTTGGCTGAGGCAATCAATAATATCACCTGGGGAAGATGATGGAACAGTTCATCTTTGGGGTGATCAAGTGGCAAGTGCAGAACAACAGGAGGATCAGACCCAGCCAACATGGATTCACAAAGGGCAAGTCCTGTTTAACCAACCTGATCTCTGTCTATGATGGGGTGACCCACCTAGTGAATGAGGGGAAAAGCAGTGGATGCTGTCTACCTGGACTTCAGTCAGGCATTTGACACTGTTTCCCACAGCACTCTGCTAGAGAAGCTGGTGGCTCACAGCTTAGACAGGTGAACTCTTTGCAGGCTTAAAAACTGGCGGATGGCCAAGCCCAGACAGCTCTGGTGAATGGGGTTATATCCAGTTGGTGACAGGTCCCAAGTAGTGTCCCTCAAGGCTTAGTTTTGGGACCAGTCTAAAATCTTTATCAATGACCAGGATGAAGGGATCTAATGCACCCTCAGTAGATTTGCAGATGACTTGAAATTAACTGGAAGTGTCCATCTGCTTGAGGGTAGGGAGGCACTACAGAGAGATTTGGACGGGTTGGAGCAATGGGTTGAGGCCAACAGTAGGAGGTTTAACAAAGCCAACTGCCAGGTCATACACTCTAGTCTCAACAACCCCCAGCAGAACTACAGCTTGGGGAAGAGTGACTGGAGAGCTGCCTTGTGTAAAAAGAACCTAAGAGTGTTGGTTGATAAATGGCTGAACGTGAGCCAGCAGTGTGCCCAGGTTGCCAAGAAGGCCAACAGCGTCCTGGCCTGTATCAGGAACAGCTTAAGCAGCAGGTGATCATGTCTCTGTTCTCTGCACTTGTGAGACAATACATTAAGTACTGTGTCCAGTTTTGGATGCCACAGGGTAAGAAGGACACTGAGGTACTGGAGAGTGTCTGGAGAAGGGCAATGAGGCTGGTGAGAGGTCTGGAAAACAAACTATATGAGAAGTGGCTGAGGGAACTGGGGTTATTTAGTCTAGAGAAGAGGAGACTGCTAGGAGACTACTGCTTTTTACCATTACCTTGAGGGAGGTTATAGCAAGGCTGGTGCTGGTCTCTTCTTGCAATTTATTAATGATAGGACAAGAGGAAATAGCCTCAAGATGCATCAGGGGAGGTTTAGATTGGACATGAGAAAGAAGTTCTTTACTAAGATAGTAGTTAGGCATTGGATTGGGCTACTCAGGGAGGTGGTGGAGTAATCATCCTTGGAGGTGGATGGCAAGTAGTTCAAGCACTTGAGGCCATGGTCTAGGGGTTAGAGAGATCTTGGGACTAGGGCTGGACTTGGAGCTCCTGTAGGTCTTTTCTAGCCATAAGGCTTCTATGAATCTGGATGAGAATTTAGGAATAAATTCTTCAGTACAAAGGAGGCAAGACTCTGGAGTAGGTTATCCAGAAGGCTTGTGGATGCCCCTCCCTGGAAGGCCAGGCTGGATGAGGCTTCGAGCCACCTGGTCTAGTCAAAAGGCATCCCTGCTCATGACAGGGAGGCTGGATTAGGTGATCTCTGAGGTCCTTTCCAACCTAAACTATTCTATGATCTGTGAAAATTCTTTGTAAAAATTAATGTGAAGAAGATAATTTCCTTATAAAACATTAGTAAACAGAAACCATATGCCAAGGATTAGAGTGAAGGTCTACACTGTTTTGGGTTGATGCCTATAATACAAGAGCCATAACCACCTCTTGCCGAGAATTCAACAGGCAGTGAAGCAACTTTGCTAAAAAGAAAAGAAGTTATTGAACCATCACCAATGAGGAAAAACTCCCAAAGGAGCAAAAGAATCCAAAAAAGTAAACCATAAACTGTATCACAATGCTTTTACACACACTCAGAGAAAAGGGTGGTAGCTAGCACATCAGTTTTTTACTTCAGATGAGAGATCTGGGAAAAAAAAGTACACTAACACTCTAACCAGAGAGGGAATTCAGCCACTCCCTCTCTCTCTTATGTCATGATGCTTGTGGAAAAGTCCCTTTTCCAGTCCTCTTGCTGTTATCACCTCCCTCTGATGCTGCAGGCTTGCTTCTGACTCCTGTCTCAGGAGTTTTTTATCTGGGGACTAGGGTCAGCAAATACTTGCTGTAACAGCATTTTAGATAGGAATACAACAGATTTCCAGTCTCTTCCTGTTTGCCAAAGGTTTAGGAGATTGGTACTTACGATATCTCTCTCTCTTAAATCAGAGGCTTCTCCCAGTCTCTTAGTGGCAGAATGTACGGGATCTGCTGCCCGGTCTTTGGTGGACACAAAGGCAACACAGTGCTGGTTATGTGGGGACATACCTGTTGTGGTAAACAGTCTGCTTCTATGTCTGCTCCCCTCCCTCTTTCGTTCTCCCAAGCCATTAAGGCTCTGAGGGAGGGAAAGGTTCAGATCTCCCCACTGTCTGTCATCTTCAAAGACAATCAAGCTGGAGAAACATGATAAGCTGGCTCTGGCTCTTTGTGTTAGGGTTCTCAGGAAAATAGGGGAGGGCTGTAGTTTTGCCTGCACTGAAGGGGACTCTAGAAACAATGTGTGGGCAGCTGCTCCTCTCTTTGGCCTGGTGCCAGAAGCTGGGATGTGGCCAGTTCCCGTGGCAGATCTGCAGCCTGGCTAGGCTTCTTCTGTGCTCCATCCTTCAGTGGCAGGGCTGTGGCAACTGGGCCTTCTCTCTCTCCCCCCACCCTGAGAGGAGTAGGGAGAAACTGAGCTCTGTTCCCAGCAGAGCTCTTTGTGTTACAAAAGGCAGGAGAAGCAAGCCAGAGAACAGGAAGTTCACTCCCTTTTATAGACTCTGTCCACCAATTACCTGTAGGGTCAAGACACTGTCCCAGGGGTCTGCTGGGAAAGCTATCCCCAGTTTCAAAATAAAATGCTCTTTCAGCATAAAAGCACCAAAACTAACATTTGAAAATTTAATAATTTTCAAACTGCAACATCATACCTGTTAATTTAGCCATGCCTTGTTTCAGGAAAAAGATGACTACGGCATCTTCAACTAATGAACAGAGATAAACTGGGATTATCATCACAATTCCCACCACCTTCTCTGCTTCCAGGCACTATGTCCTGAAGTGAGCCAATAACCTGGAACCAAGCCTGGCCCCAAAACCAACTGCAAGCACCATTTACTGGTGCTGAATCCAGTCATACCACAGCAAAGCAATCTATGCTAAACTCAAGATAGTTTTCTATTGTACTGCCACTTCACAATGGTCACTAGATGATGTCGATCAGCAGTAGCACTGTTACACAGAGCAGAATTGTGATTACCAGCACTCCAGGGAAATTAGCAATTTTTCTCTTCTAGTTCCACAAGACTGAATCAACCACACCAGGAGGATAGACACACAAGTCTGCTACCTTCAGCTAGAAGACACTTCAGCATGCTGTTCCTTCTGAGACTAATGCCAATCCTATGTACTTTTTGTCAGTTACTTGTAGCTCAAAGGATCTTGCAGATGAGCGTGTGATCTGCAAAGTATGGAAGAGTGATTTGGGTGTGAGAAATGTTCTTTGAATATAAATCCTCATTTATCTCTTACCAAAAAATTACATAGAAAATAGCATATGGTGAACTGATTGGAATTTTTGCCTCTGGACAAATCTTTCAATGCATTTCTTATCAAAACAAAGTCTTTCCTAGCACATCTGACATCCAGTTCTATCTTGAAACCTTCTCAGTAGTGAAATTCTATGTTATCATCTAAGCTATATGTTGTGATTTAGGATTTTTTGTAGTGTTTGTCTTGAATACTGCAAGCCAAATTACATGACACATTTCTTCAGCTTTGCAAGCAAAAGTTTTGGTGAACAGAAGGGGTTTGGAGTTTCAGTTTTGGTTTTCCTTCTCCCCTTTACCTTGACTTCTTTTTTTTATTATGTTTCAATGAGAGATCAAACATCACTGAGTGCTAAATGTGCAGACATTTTGCCTTGGAAACAGAGGAAGAGAAAGAGAGAGAAAAAGTGAGAGAGAGAGGTACCTCAAAGATCAGTAGAAGGAAGGTTTTGTCTGCATTCCATGGGTTGCTGAAATGGAGAGACCTCTCCCCTTGTTTGTGGTTGTAGGAATTGGCATTTTGGAAATGGAAGACTGACATGGAAGCACATGGAACAGACAACATGGACGTGGACTTTAAAACATCTGCTGATGCTACGGTAAGTGTGTACGAACTTTACTGATACCATGTTTACACAAGAATTATTCACAGATGGAAGTCTCTTCCCTTTGAGGGGTTGGACACTTTTTTCACTCAATTATGTAAGAACACTGTGATTAATCTCTGAATGTCTTTGTGGGGCTTGCTTTTGTGGGATGAGTTCTTTATGTGGGGTGTATTAAATGTATTGTTATTTTTCTCCCACATTTAGTTAGTTTTGTTTGTCTGTAATTTATAAGTGGTTTCCAAACCCTCCTTGTTTTGCTTTTGTTTCAGCATAATTAGTTAATAATTCAAAAAACTATTCAGTACTGACAATGAAAAATACTGCACTTTACCAAAATCACTGTAACATAATTCAGACAACTATGTAGAGCAGAAATTTTTTTCTACAAAAGATCAGAAAAACAAAACGACCTAAACTGTCATTTGCAGATGTCTGAATCTGCCTGTTGTTTATCTATGCTTACATCTTGAATGTACTCCATTAATAGAATCATTAGTGATCAGAAGGAACCTCAAAAGATCATCTAGTCCAAATCCCCTGCTACAGCAGGATCACCTGGGCAGCCTGTTCCAATCCCCTGTTACCCTCACTATGAAGAAGTTTCTTCTGATATTTATATGGAACATCGTCTGTTCCAGCTTGCACCCATTGCCCCTCACATATTTGTAGACATTAATGAGGTCACCCCTCAGCTTCCTCTTCTCCAAGCTCAAGAGACCCAGCTCTGTCAGCCTTTCCTCATAAAGAAGGTGTCTACTTTCATCATCATCTTTGTTGCTCTGCACTGGACACTGCAGCAGGCAGGCAAGAAGAGTTTAAGGAAGAGGTCACCAACATCAATGAAGTGCATCAGGTTTTTCCTCTTGTAACTGCCCTGCCACAGAAGGCAGACCTAAGTTCTTATAACGCTGAGACCAGGGTTACTTTCAGACTCCCTTCAGGGTTGCTATGAGACCTGTTCTTCAGGTCCATTCAGGGACTGAAATATATTATTCAAGAAGCAGATACGAAATTCCCAGGAACTGAGAAGACCTTTTGCCTTGATTCTAGAATCCAAGGTCCTGTGTCAGTGAGGCTACTTTGTGAGCACTGGAGTAAAACTCACTTCTGTATACTTCCTTAAAAGGAAGAAAGCTTTATACACTTTTCTCTCCACTTTGTAGTAATGTACTTTAAAATGCACTTAAAAGTGCTGGGAGGCACTAAGGTACTCTTATTCCCACAAACCATTTATTTCAGCATCATCCTTAGCTATGGTATCTGTTGTTTCAAGCCCGATACAGAGGAATATGAATCATGTAATATTATTCATTTTTAGAATTATTAAGCAATTTTTGGGAGACAAGGCTAAATTTATGCAGAGACAATGCTGCATTTATAAAATTGAGCTCAGCTGCACAAAACTAACCATTTGATGGAGATTTGAGATAACAGAGCTGCTGCATTTTGGCCTTGCTAAGCTTGGGATCTAAGATAACAAGAATTAGGGTCCTAACAGTGGCCTTGAGTTTGCCAGATGACTTGTAACAAATCCTTTGCACACATCAGCAAGAACAAAGAATTCACTATGGGAGGTTTCCCTGCATCCTGAGAAATACTACTACACTTTCACTATCTAGAGAGAGTTAATGTGTATGTCTTATTAAAACTAATTTTTATAGCCCTGCCTTTTCTGAGAAATGTAGTGAATATTTATAACTAACCTGTATAAATAGATGTGTATTATAAACTAAGGACATACATGATTTGGAGGAAATTCCCCCACATGTGCCCAGTGCTGCAATAAAAGATAATGTCTGCTTAATAACATTTACTGTTATCAATTTCTTTGTTTCAAAGCATCTGAAATGCATATAGATTGGGCTGTTACTGTGCTCAGCAACTCAAGGGAGGAACCAGTAGTACGACGGAGAAAATACATCCTTTGCTGACAGCCAAGTTTTAATTTACCTGTGAGCTTGGTTCAGTAAAACACAGCTTCAGAAAGCTTTGAATTGCAAATGCAGTGGCTGGGAATGAATTTGACTTTAGAGATTTCAGGATACAGGACTCAGTACCATTTCCCAAAATTAAGTAGTAAATTGATTCAAGTGAAGCATTATAATTAAATATATACTCCAACTCCTTTTATATCCCTTTGCAGTATAGTGATAAAATGTGTTAATTGTGTTTCATTTTCATGTTAATAACTTCTGCTCTATCTGTGAAATAACATCAAAGGTTATTAAAACTAGTACTTCAGGTTCTGCATAAAGCTGGCTTTATTCTCATATAGTTATATACAGATATTTAATGTATTTAAAACCCATATTCAAATTTATTAATCCTTTTGTGCATGACCGCTCGTATTTCTCAGGCTTTTTTTTTTCTACCAGACTATGCAGTGTTTTTCAAAGTGTTAGGTCATCAAAATATATTAGTTTAAGTAAATATAGTAAATATGTATTTCCAAAGTCTTCCTACTAGATACCGGTGGCATTCTTAGAGCTAGATAGTTTCCCAGAATCTTGTTTTGTGGGAGAAGAGAACAAGCAGAGGAACAGGCAGAGTGTGTTTTGGGGAAGGCTATTGTGTATGCCTGTCGTATCTTTGCTCCGTTTGATCTGCTGCAACCCCCAGCAAGGAGCCATTCACTGTTACGCCACTGAAAGAGAGATGATCCTCTTTTTGTGCCTTCACTCTTGAAGTTTCTTCTCCTTATATTAAACAAAGAAATATTTCTTTTTTGAGGAAAAAAGAAATTGATTCTGCATTAAGATGCGAGAAGGTCAGGTAGAATTTTTCTGGTCCTGTGACTGTGCTTTTTGTACAAGAGCTGGTTCAGGAATAGAGATGAAAAACTCAGTGTGCCGTAGAGACAAATTTCCTGACTTGTCAGTCCTCTGAAAATACGCGAGTAAGTACATGTTTCAGGTATGTAGATTCAAGGGGAATAAAGAAGCTTTCTGTTCACATACAATGTTTTTTGTGATCCCCCAGAGCCTGACAAACTGCCTGCAGCCTGGCAAAGAGGCACTCACAACCTCTCTCAGCTGTGCTATTGAGTCACAGCCATGGGCTGTGTGTGTTGGTTTCTCTGCTTTTCACTACCTGTGAGTTTTGCTGAGCTGTGGGGCACCCAGATGCTGATGCTGAGACCTGCTCTGTGGGTTTGTCCCACTTTAGTTACTGGGAAGACAACCACCAAGCAAATTATTTTTGTTTTAGTGAGGTAGCCAAGAAGAATCTTAAAAAACATGATAAAAGCTGAAAATTGTTTGCTTTTAAGGACAGAAGTGTTTTTTTCATTTGTCATAAAAAACTTTTTTGTCAGAGACATAGTAGTTATTCAGAATGGTTTAGTACTATTAAAACCTAGAAAAATCTGCATCAGAATGGAAACAGCTAAAGGATGACCTTCTTTCCACATAACTCTCATCAGGAAAGAAGGAATGTCATATGAAAGGACCCAGTTCAGTTCATGTGGGACACACTAAGGCTGTAATGCCAGAGATATAACACATTTCAAAATAGCTGTGGGAGCACGTTGATGCAGTACTTACTTATTTACTTATATATATGTTGGGACTCTTGACTTGTGACCTGTAATCAGTCTAATACTTGGCATCAACATTTGTTGTTATGAGGATTAATGTGACTGCCTAATTAGATAAAATACTGTAGAATTCCCTTCAGATACACAATTCATAAAGAAGCATAATACTGTCATTCAGTTTTCCCTACAGAGCTACTTGTAATAACAAACATTTCCAGCAATAAATGGCCACATTCAATACTTGGAAATGTATTGTATGAGCTTAAGACGGGAATAATTAATTAATTATTTTTTGTAAATTCAACATTATCAGTCTTACATGGCTAGTTGAGTGCAGTCAGTTTGGATTTCTTTAAAGTCATCTATAGATCTACTTGAAAGCAAAGACATGTCAAAGGGCAACAATGCTAGTGAAGGGCTTGGAGGACAAATCTCATGAGGAGTGGTTTAGCCTAGGGAAAAGGAAGCTGATGGGAGGCCTTACAGCTCTTTACAACTACCTGAAAGAAGCTTATAGACATGTGGGAGTCAGTCTCCCTATTCACTAGCAACAGCATGAGATGAAATGGCCTCAAGTTGTGCCAGAGAGAAGTTTTGATTGGACAATTAGAAAAATTTCCTCACTTGAAGAGTGGCNGCTAGTGAAGGGCTTGGAGGACAAATCTCATGAGGAGTGGTTTAGCCTAGGGAAAAGGAAGCTGATGGGAGGCCTTACAGCTCTTTACAACTACCTGAAAGAAGCTTATAGACATGTGGGAGTCAGTCTCCCTATTCACTAGCAACAGCATGAGATGAAATGGCCTCAAGTTGTGCCAGAGAGAAGTTTTGATTGGACAATTAGAAAAATTTCCTCACTTGAAGAGTGGCCAAGTATTGGAACAGGCTGTCTAGGGTGATGGTGGAGTTGCCATCTGTGGAGATGTCTAAAAAAGATGTAGATGTGGCACTGGGAAACATGGTTTAATGGGCACGGTAGCATTGCGTTGATGCCTGGACTTGGTATCTTGGAGGTTTCTTCCAACCCATATGATATTATTACTTGATTCTATATTCTGACATTCTTTTATTGGAACATCACTTTTAGCTATAATGTAAATCTTTAACCAGAATCACCTTTCTGCTCATAGCACAAACTTAATCACTCACTGTAAATATGACCTCTGCACTCTTTAGGTAATAAGATAAAAATTGATGTCTCCAAATCACTTGATATTCAGTGGACAGCTGTTTTTCCCAGAGTAACCACAGAAATGTATTTAAATAGTATTTTACCACTAATAACTGTACTAATATATGCAAGCTATTTTAATGTATGCCAGTTCAGGGGACAAAAAAAGAAAAAGCTTTGTTCCACCTAACATGTACAGTGTCCTCGAAGAATGAACCTTCTTGACCTAATACATATTAGAGTTGACCTCAGATCAAAGAACTAATTCATTTTTCAAGGGAAAATAATTTAGAAACTAGGATCAATTCCTATTCCCTTCTTTGAATTCTGAGAATGTGATAACTGAGGGTTGATCGCATTGAAACATTCTGAAATTTTTAAATGGAAAGCTACTTCTATTTGTTTCAGTCCCAAGAATAGTAATTATTTTTAATAAGATTATTAAGTGTTTATAAAGAACATTTCTATACATTTTTGCTAGATGCAAGGGCTAGATTTACTCTCCACAACCAGTAAATCGAGCTTGCACAATTTTATTTCATTTGTGTAGACAGGTAAACTAGAACTTGTAACCTTGTATCTAACAAAAGATTTAATAGACTCATTGATCTGCAACAGGTGTAAAGTGCCTAGGAGCAAAGCACATAGGAAACCAAACTTAGCTAATGGATTAAATGTTTAGCACACATGTTCCATATGGATGTCAAGTTTGCATTTGACTGACAATTTCAATGAAAGTCCATACCATCTTGATACCATCAAAGAATCACTGTTTTGGGATTGTTTGATTTTGTTTTGTTTTGGGTGTTTCTATAACAAAACATTCAAAATGTTAATTTTCAAACTCTTTTTTTTCCTGGCTGTTTAATTCCCATCCACAAGAAAAAAGCATACAGGCTCATGGGAGGGCTCTGTGGAAAATTTTACATACTTATTCACAAAAATACCAGTAATTTAAGGGCCAAAGATGTTTGGGCTGAGGCAAGACCTCACAGCAATATGATATATTGAAACTCAGTAGACAATTAAAAAGATAAAATATAATTAGGAATAGCCACTATAAATTTTCCGTTGTGTCTGGTAGTAGATCTGTAATTGCATAATGAAAGAAAAGAGAAAGCTACATTTTAATATCTGTTTTAGTAGTTTAGAAAAAGTTGCCAGGTTGTCCGTCTTGTTGCCATGCGACTTTGAGAATGAACACATGTATTAGAGATACAGATTAATTAGGTGAAAAATGTACACTTGTTTCACCATGCTTACCAAGCCAAAGCCAACAGGTTTCAAAATGCATGTTTCTGCATCTTTACAAGCAACTTGTGAAATATGTCAGAAAATTGATACCACTGCATAAAAAAATCTAAAAGTATAAAAGTTTTGCCTTTCAGTAACAGCCACAGTTAGCCTTAGCTATCATGTACTTCTGACTAATTTAAATCTGAAAATTAAGAACAACTAATTTACAATTTTATATTTTTGTTCTGCTATAGAACTCCTCTCGGTCACTGGTGATTGTGTAGGTTTTGGGAAATCCAGTGAACTCACACAAGACCAAAACAGACACAAAAAGATCTATCACATTTTTGGAGTTTTCATACCAGAGCAATTGCAATTAAGTCTGCATTATATCACAGATTGTTGATTACCTATTTGTTCAGAAAGAATGTTCCATCATCTATTACGATAGGTGAAGAACAGAAGGATAAACTTGAAGAGAGAAATACCAAAAAGATAATATGAAATAACCAGTTTTCATGGAAACTAACAACTTCTTTATGCAGGACTTTGAATATTAACGTAATGAAACACTAAGTATAGCATGTGGTGTTTCAACTATGACAATAGTTTCTTCTTACTTGGAGATGGTTTTCAAACTGACTCTTGTTTTAAAAGTTCAATTAAAAAGACTAGTGTCAGCTGGATATATCAATCTCACAATTACTTGCAAATAGTTTATAGTTATATAAATATATAGTTATATAAATATGAAAATATATCACACTTGCAAAGAGTGTTACTACTGTGAAATTTTATTTCTTCACCATGCAAGTTTATGTAGTAATTCAGACACTTGCCAACTGATGAGAAAAATATTAGGTCAACTGACAATTGTTTGTCTGTCAAGTATTTGTGAATAGTTACAGATTAGTTCCAGATAAAACCTTCAATACATATGTTTTGTACTTTATAGTTGAGGATAAAGAAAACCAAGCTGAATCAAAGCCATGACAGGGTAAGCTGTCAAAATTAAACCAATACTAGTGGAATAATTAAAGGAAGAGATGAGATATGAAAAGATCATATTCTCTAAATTTTGCAAAACTTGTATTATGTAGTAATAATAAAGGGGAAACATGTTCAAAAATATTAATGAAGTTTGGAAAATATGTTAAATACCTTTGTTGCAGAAAACCACATGAGCATGTTTGAGCACATGGTCCTGCTCAAACAAAGGAGTTAAACGAGATTATTTCAGTGCATGTAAATGTTCTTTTCTAAGAATTACAAGTTTATAGATGATGCAGAATATTAAAGTTCTGGGACACACTGATTTGGCCTGCTAAATTAAAGGAGCATCTAGACCTTCAGGCATACATATTCTTAACTTCAAGCAATTCTTCTGGGAAATATGTTCCTAAATGGAGTGCCAGTACAGCCAAGATGGCAAATCCATTCAAGAAAATCTTGCCAGCAGGCTCCACTGGAATCACTGTTCTCTCATTCTCTGAAAATAGAAAATTCACTCCTCATGAGGAGTTACTATGGAAGAGATTTCTCTCATCCTTTTCACAGAGAATAAAGTAATGCACAAAGAAAAGTGCTGATAACATTTTTTGTATGCTCTTTCTGTGTGTCCTGGTTTGACTTAGAACTGATTCTGTTCAGTGAATACACTTTTCAGCTCAGTCTCTTTCAACTACATGCAGTTTTCTGCAGTCAATATGACATTTTTGCAGACGGTGTCTTCTTCTACAAGGAATTATGCTCAAAGTTTACAGTTACTACCAAGTAGTGGTAAGAATAAAAACTCTTTTGTGTACTTTTTCTTGTGAGAACCAAGGTCACTGACAAATCTTGTCAGGCACGTATTAAGTCAGAGATCCCATCTGTGGGAGAAGCTACAGGTCCAACAGGATATTCTATCCTATAGATATCTTCTGTGTAAAGCTAAGTGGTCACAAGATTTGGGTTCTCTTCTTCAGCAGCCAGTGTCTGAGGAGGACTCTGTTCTGCCTTTGATCTCACTCAAAGTAGTAGTTGTAGCAGATTGACCTTGCTGGTTTCCAGGTACCCACCAAAGCTGGTTTGTCACTTGGATCCTTAGATGGACAGGGGATAGAAAATATACTAAAGTTATATATACACATATAATATAATGAACGTTGAGTTGTATTTTAATATATTTTATCTATATAGTTAATGCATAATGTATATGTTTAACATATTTATTAATAAGTATTTTAATATTAATTTCTTCCTGAGGAAATGGGATTAACAAGATTACCTATGATCTAATGCAGCATCCTCCTGTCCAATATCCATAGTTTGTTGATTACTAGTGCTTTAAAAAAATTTTCTTCAAGCAGCTGCTTCTCAGTTGCTTGATTTTTATTTTTCTTTTTAAGATTGAAGGTATTTATTCCTGAGTTTAATGGAATATTGTAAAAATACTTTCATTAATAGCAGTCTTTTTATTGCATCTATCTTCACTAATCATTATTATCCATTGTTTTACATACATGTCTAAAGCACTAAGCTTCTCTGCAGCTCTGAGGGCAATGTATCTTTTCACACAGCCAGTTATGACACAAAAAGATTTCTACAATGAGACTTTATATATAGCACTTTCTGGATATGCAACAGCAAACAGCAGACAGTAAATCCAACCTCTGTGCATAACACAGAGTTTATTCTAAAGTGCATATATTTTTAATGCCTAAAATTAATTGAAAACAAAATTAACAAAAACATTACCATGTAATCACTTGGAAAGATGCCTGATGCTGAAGAGACTTGTCAGATTATAGCTTTGAAACTCTTAAAAAACTATGTGTTCTTTTCTTTTAAAAATTACTGTAAAATATTTTTCAGGTATGGTTCCCCAAACTTGCTTTTCTGCAAGATTAAGTATCTTCCATCTTTTTATGTATGATACTACACCTTAGGGAAATTGCATGCATCATTGATAAAGTTGATAAAGGGAATGTCTTTTAGACCATACAAACTATACTTTTTGATGTTGCAATATTTTGCATTTTCTGAAAGAGTCTATTGATCATTACAGATGGGAAGTTATAGATGTTATTATTTAAGAAATTATGCATTTGAATTGATATTTCAGTCATAACTGTTGTGCTGTTTACTTAGGTTTTTATGAAATCACTTGAAAAATTATTGTAATAAGCACTGTGAACAACATAAAAGAGGTTTATTTTACTGCATTTTTATATCCCATAGACAACATGTGAAAAACCAACCATAATTACCCAGAACACTATCAATATAATCTTGTGTTTGTAATTATGACTGTAGAAGTGGAAATAGCTCTTTAGAATTTCTTCCTGTGTTATGATTTATCCTCTTTCTACTTCATCAAGGTTTTTCACTTTTTAGAAGAAAGTGAGAGAGATAGATGCATAGATATATAGATGTTAGAGAAATGGTGTGCTGATGTATAATGTCAGTCATGCTAATTTGGTCCTCAAGTCAAAGCAAACCATTCAACAGAGTCAACAATATGCTCTATAACAACATTGAACATTTGATACACATTTTCCTCACGTGACTGTGATACACAGGATAATAAAAGAAATGGCAACACAATAAAGAATAACAAGGATTAAAAGTGTACTGATAAGGTTGAGAGCAGAATCACACAGTCGCATAACCACAGAATACTGTAGCCTGTACATGGAAGGAGGAAATATTCATGTGAGAAAAGTACTTCAGGTCACACAATAGACAGGAAGTAATTTCTGATGCAAAACCAAAACAGACTTTAAGTGTAGTGGAATCCCTGAAACTGGAGGTTCCCACCCTGGAGACTTGCAACTGTGAGTAGAATACAGATGCTGAAAAGTACTATAAAATCTGCAAAGACAAGAACAAAAGCAAAGGTGCATACGCATTACAACAGCTATATCCAACAAGTTATAAAAAATGGAGAATTAAGGACAATCTACATCCTCTACTAGATAAGCCATAAACCTAGTGACCAAGGAAAAATTAAAGGCTGAGGTACTAAACAGTTACTTTGCCTTGGTCTTTGTCAGCCATACCAGTTGCTGCTTGAGTGCCCTTAAATGGAAGACAGGCATAGGGAGCAAAATGCAGACCCCATAATCCAGGAGATCAGTAATGTATTGTGCCACTTAGATGAGCACAAGTCTCTGGAGCCAGATGGAATCCACTAAGGGTGTTAAGGGAACTGGTGGTAGTGTTCACCAACTCACTTCCCAATTTATTAACTTGCCAATATTCCTGGCTAACTGGGGAGGTTCCAGTAGACTGTTGATTAGCAAATACGAAGCCCATCTACAAGGACCAGAAGGGGAATCCTGGGAACTACAGGCATAGAACATTGGTGTCAGGGAAGCTTATGGAACAGGTCAGCCTGAGTGCCACCACGAGGCATTTACAGGACAATCAGTTGTTCATATCCAGTCAACCTGGTTTTATGAAAGGCCTTTCCTGTCCGACTAATCTGATCTTCTACATCAGGGCAATCTGCCTAGTGGATGAGTAGCCATTGTCTGCCTGGACTTTAGTAAAGCCTTAAACAGTGTTTCCCACAGCATCTTCCTTCTGAAACATATAGCACAAGGTTTGAATAAGTACATGTTGCACTAGACAAAAAAACTGATTGACTGGCCAGATCCAAGGACTGATTGATAGTGAATGGAGTTAAATCTAGATCGCATCTGGTCATAGGTAGTGTTCCTCATGGCTCAGTATTGGGGTCTGTTCTTGTTAATATCTTTATTAGTGATTTGAATGAGAAGATTGGGTGTACTCTGGTATGTTTGCAGATAACACCAATCTGAGCGTGTGTATCGATCTGCTGGAAGGAAGAGAGGCTCTACAGAGGTTTTGAGACAGGCTAGATCAACGGGCCAGGGTTAACTGCATGAGGTTCAACAAGTGCCAAGTCCTGCACTTGGGGCATAACAACCTCATGGTGGGCTACAGATCTATTTCTGTGACCCATTACAGCATAGGGAAACTCTAACTATGTATAAAAATAACCTTTTTAGTAGTGAGTACCACACAGAAAAACAAACTTCTGGAGGGATGATCTCCTCTTCCTTCTGGTACAAATCTCACTGTCTTAGGGTCCTAATACATTCTGATCTTCATCATAAGTAATAACAAAAATAAATACATTTGTACTTAAAAGAATAAGAGTGTTCCAATGTCCACAGTACCCTGAGAAAGAGGGTAATTATTGTTGCTGCTGAAGGAGGTAAAATAAGAGTAACACTGTGCAAAATAGAAAGAGAATAGAAATACAGAAATAGAGGATAGAAATAAACTTCCTATTCAAATCGTAATCTCTCTGTACAAAACTGATATTCTTCAGATAAATAATTGTAGACATAAGGTGAAGAAGATGGTGCAAATAAATACAATAAATTTATTTTTAAGTACATTCCAGAAACAATCTTTGTTTCAGAAAAAAATTACATTGGATTGTTCTTTTAAGGTAAGATATGTCCTATATCCTGTAGCAGAATTTTCCTGATAAACTCACTGTTTAGACTCTAGCAACAGTATTTTGCTGCTTACATTGTCAAAAGTCTGCAAAATGTCTGGTGCAATCAGACTGGCAAACATCTTGTTTTAGGGCATAACAGAGTACTGACCACATTTGGATACAGGACTGCACTACTAATCTGAAAGTTGCAAGTAAGGAAGAGAAGTCACAATAAGCATACAAGAATAAAATTGAAGCTGACTTGAATGTAAACTTCAAATAAGACAATTATAGAATTCTAATTAAAAACACCAACACATGCATCACGGTTTAACAATTCAGTATGTGGCAACTAATTATTGAAATGACATTGAGCTTAATGGTACTAGAACTGAGAATGACAAATTTAGTGTCATTTAGTTACATGTGGTAATTTTCAAGTAATTACCATTCTAAATCCAGATATATGAGCAAAGTAAATCCTACAAAACTGTTCAGCAAGTAGCAGCTTGATTCTGAACATGTACAGGCTTTACCCAGGTGTATAAACTGACTTGCTGATTTCTTTATCTGAACTTGGATATATATATATATATATGAGTTTTGTCTGTAGGTATGCTTGTACAGTCACTTCTAAAGGTCTATGCTTTTGATTGCCATCACCATAAGCTTTACAGAAACCATGAGGTAAGAATCACATTAGCACCTTTGAAAAAGAACAATAGTACAGCTCTGTCATTGTCCAGTCAGGCAGTATTATAGGAAGCCAAATGACTCTCAATTTGCAATCTGCTTGGGTGCTTCAGCAGGAAAATCTGTATTGGGCTAGTTAATCTCTGTTTGCTGAGATACCAAAGAAGTCTGAGAAGGTGTAGGAAAAAGTGCGCAGACCAGAGCAGACTAATGAGGAGGATGGCAGATTTTATCTTGGCTGGGGTTGAGAAGAAACACAGAATCAAGACTTGTCAAGGTGAAAATGAATGAAGATACATGAGAGAGTGTACAAAACTGTTTTGTAACGGGATGGACTAATATTCAAAGTCTTTAGTGTGAAATTGCATTGGAACAACAATCTTTACATAACTTTTACCTGAGAATCTTTAAAAAAAGTAAAATCCTTAGGTAATGGGCTGAGCATTCTTTAGAGTTACATATCAAGTAACTGAGAACATGGAAGAAAAAAAAAATAGTATGGCATGAAAAATAGAATAAATAGAATGTTCTTAATATTTGCAATCTAAACATTATCCCCTCCATCTGAAATGCATAAGCAATACACTGTAAATAACAAAATGAACTGTTACACAGAAACAAACTGGAGTTTAGACATCTGCCATAAATTTCCTCAATGCAAGTCTGTATTCACAAGATAGGAACGACATTCCGTATGTGCAACAGAAAGTTAGGAAACCAAACTGGCTAATACAGAAACATAAATTTGAAGTAAATGTCAGAGAAAAAGCCCTTATTGAAATCACTCCTTTTCTTTTAAATAAAGTCTGCATAGCACACAGCAAGCAACTCAAGAGATAGAGCATATTTTAAAAGTATTTCCAGCAAAAGCACTCAAAAGTTAATTCAATCTCTTCCATATTACCTGTTTCCTACTGCATCAGTCATGCAGAGAAAACAGTACAGCTTTTGTAACTAAAGATGATATCACAAAGAGATTACATTGGAATAAATGTTCCTTAAGTCATATCTAAACTCAGATAGTGAAGCTATATTTTCTATGTGATATTCTTTTAGCCCATCAGTGTTTTTCTATACTCAGAGATGCATAGAAAGATCACAGGAATGACACAGCACCTTTGTGAAATAATGAACACTGCATTTAAACAAATCTGTAAGCAATTTGCAGACAAAATTCTACTTGTATGAATAGAATCACATACAGTTATAATTATGCCAAAGACCAGCAAAAGTCAGAGAAACAACTCTGGTACCAACAAAATCGTAATAAAGAGTTGCTTCCTTTTCTGATCCACAAAGAATAAATATTTTCAATGAGGAGCAATTTCAGACATGCCTCGTTGACAGTGCATGGGAGCACATCCTGATAAGTGCAACATTATTGTCCTGGCTTAATATAATCCTGAACTGCAATAAAATTACTGACAGTGGTAGAACAAAAGTGTTGGTTTTTTGCCTGATCTGAAATGTCTTTAAGCAGTACAACTTGCCTGAGAGCAGATGGATTAGCACAAACACAGTGGATTTTTAAATATCTTCACTCCTCCTGTTTTCTCTGACCTGAGTAATAAGACTTATCAAAAGACAATCCACACCATACTTCCAAACTCCTAGGTCTACATTCTCCTACTGGTGATAACTGCCTAACATTCACTCTTGCACTAAGAAACGTAACTTCAGCATTGCACTTTGAAGCTATAAGAAAAGGCTGATTAAAATGCTGTAAGGGCAGCTATGTAAACGATTTATCCTAGAGTAACTTTCCTTTTCTTTTCTTATCCTATAGAATCTTTATTTTGATCTGTAATTCCTGAAATACATAACAAATTTATAATAATATCAGAATCTAACACACCACTACCTCTGTTAATATCAGAAGTTGATGCTGAATATCATGCCATATCACTTGAAAATACCAGATCAATACATTTGCTTAGGTTCAAAATCAGCTGGCTTGCTTGATATTAAAGAACTTACAAGTTCTTCCACTTTATTTTCTTCAAAAACATCAGAGATCAAACTACTTTAGACAAAAAAAAAAGTATCTTGCTAGGCATATATAGAAGAAAGTGAAAATATATTCTCCACAAAATTTTTTTCTCTCTCCACTACATCCCTTTGTGCATTTTATAAAATTATTATTTCCAAGGAATTAGTCTTTTTAAAATAACCAGTAAATTAATTCATACTTAATAAAAGAAAAATTCCTTTTGCATGTGCAAATCAAACAGTTGCAACACACTGCCAAAATTCTGAATGAGGAATTAGAAATCAAAAGACAAATCTGTGCTTTTTTTGAGAAAGCTCTTAAAATAATTCAAGTTAATATGCATTTGAAGGTCATTCTGTGAACAAATCTTTATTCATGTGGAATCTCCAATGCTTTAAGGATACATTTTTATGCAGCAAATAAGATTTTGTATCTTTACATAACTTAAGGAAGCACAATGAAAGATCTGTCACAAGTACATTTCTGCAAACTACAATGATAAAATATTTTAGAATAATGAGGATTCCTACCAGATCTTCTGTTTTGTGGTTATTCAGCAAATCAGATAGGAAATCATCATGAAGACTTTCTCTTCGAATCAATGTAAATTCACGTAGAAAAACTGCTTCTTGATTTTGGTCTCCACAAACCTAGAAGGAAACCATATTAGGAAATACAAAAATTTAATTCTGTCATAGACACAATCATAATATCCATAGAAATCTGGTCAAAAACTTAAAATGCCATTGCTTTGCCTCACTTTACTGAACTCATCCTAATTGATCAGCATTGTCACGAGTGAAAGCAAAGACATGCATTTGAAGTCATTCAAGTTAATTAATAACAGCCACCTAAATACAATCCGGTTGGAAAAGGAAGTTTCTCTGTGGTTAGTTACAGCTATGGTCTACGAGGCAGTAAGAGTTTAAACATCTTTTGTGAAATTAATTAATATTTAGAGTGCATTTTTACATTCTGGATGGATCGTGTTTGCACAGTATTTTCACTACTCCAGCATAAGAAGTTAGAGCTTCAAAATTCTGAGGGTCAGGAAAAATTTATCTATCTCCACTTTGATGAGCAAACCTGAACAGGCATATGCATTCAAAATCATTTAAACTAACTTTACACTTATGTCTTCATTTTAAAATTTTATATCATTACTGATGAAGAGGTTGTTTCTTCAGTAAGTGCCTAGAAAATACCTATCAAAATGTCTGGGTACTATTACAGTATTGTTATAGTTTTTTGGAAATAAATAATGAAGGAAAACTCCATAACAGTCTTCACACTTCCACATGTTGTGTTTTTTAGCTTTGGTTACCCAAGGCCAGCAATGAAGTAGCTTGAAGAATAAAGCAAATTTGAAATGTTCAAAATGTGAAAAATATCAGGGAAGGATTTTTTATATACTGATGGAATATATTGCCTTTCACTACAGGTGAAATATCCATAAAGGTTGTTAATAACCAGAAATAGGAATTATATCATCAAATGCAAATAGTTGTAACTGTAAAAAGTGTCAAGTTACTTCTGTCATGGTTTAAGATTGCGCAGACTGCTAGATAAAAGTGAAATGCTGTCTACTAACCCCACTCCATTCCGAAAGGGGAAGGCAAACTGCGTAAGGGAGAGATGCATGTAGTGGAAAATAAAACTGAAACCACTTTAATGAAAAGAATAAAATGAAATCTCTACAAATATACTCAAAACCAGCACCAAAACCAAATCCTTGGCTGATTATTACATCAGCCACAGAACTGATTTTATGGGTGGATTGGACTTGGCAGCAGATGGGAGTAGCAGCCCCTGGTAGGAACTGTAAACTTCAAGTATTATTACTTGTAGAAGCAGACACTGTCAGCACAAGTAAAAACAAAATTTAGTAGGTTTTTTCAATTTTCATCAAAAAAGTGACTTAGCTTGAGAAAATAGAATGTTTATCAAAATGGCTAAATAAGATGGCTGTCTGCAACTCTAGTATGCATTAGACAAAGGTAACAACCATGAATAATTTGTTTACATAAGACACTGAATTATCTTCTTAGAAATATGAGATATGTGACACACACACCTTATGTGAGATATGCATTCTTGGTAATGGTGGATTTTGGAATTACTCCACTTGGTGGACAAGAGACTATAAGCAGAAATGGTAGGTATGGTATTTCTTCATGTATTTAAGATAAGCACAGGACTTTAAAATGGAATCTTGTGACTTTTAAGTACTGTATTACTCTAAATTTATTTTACGAAGAAAGTGCATGCTCTGCTGCTTTTATTATAACTACTTATATTCATGCTTCTACATAGCCAGATGCCATACTTTTCCTGGCTCTTCTTATTCCCACTGAGAAGTTCAGAGAAAGGAAGGCCCTGGGTATACCACAAATATGATGTTTAGTGCCATGGGAGGATGCAGTGAGGGTCTGCCTTTCCACTCTCTCCTTACCATTCTCTATGAGTGAGTTAGTATTGCTTTTTGGAAGGATGCATCCCTGTCATCCTTGTCAGTAGAGAAGTGATATCAGAGATTCTCTAAAGCTAGTGCAATTATAATGGGGTGATTAGAAGAAGATGAGGTAATAAATTTAAAGTATGGAATGGGAATAGCACGTATCTGAATCCAGACTTTATGCTGGTTAACACAGAAGACAGAAGCAAGCCTCTTATCCATAGTAACCAAATTCTTTTTGTTGCTCTGAATTCCTCTAGTGTAAAGCTTAAGTAAAAATAAAATCAATCCACCCCCAGAACTTCTTTTCATAAAAGGAATAGAATACTATAAGTATGGGTTTTAAAAAATTATACTTACCTCCCACTCTTGTGGATAGCATTAAAAGATATACCCACTCTTATTACTATAAATCAGTAATGGCAACGAAGAACCCTCAGGGGTGTCAGAGAAAGTAACAAGTATGTGTTCAAAACAAAAGGAAGACATGTTATTGACACTTATTTCACAAATGAAATTATGGACAATCATCTCACAAATAAAAATATCCCTGAAATAGCTTTTATTTCTTAAAAATGCATCATCTCAGGAGTGCGAAAATATGTTCAACAATAGAAGTTGTTTCAAGAAAGGACACCTGTATTTTTATTTCACTTTTAAGTAACAGGTTTCACTTGTAATTTCAAGTACTATGTTCCTCAAATATTAAAAGTTATGATTATTTTTTTTTAATTTTTATACTTCCAGTTTCAGTATTCAGATTACCGTCAGTAAAAACATCACATCTTTACCATTGATTCATCTTTCTACTTTATTTTTTGCCCCTGTATTAATTCTGCAAAATCATCTTCTCATAAAACCAGTGATATTCCTATTACTACAACTTCTAATGAGTTTTTAAAAGAAAACAAACCTACTAAATACCTTATTATCTTACTAAATTATCAACAGTTAAAACAAAGACCTCATAAATAATGCATTTGCAGTATCAGTAACCACAATAAAACATTGTTAACCTTTCAAAGTTTTTACCATAACAATATTAATAGTTTACTGCTGAACATTAGGAGGGAAGGTACTGCTCAAGAACAGAGACAGCAAGACATTAGTAAACTGAATACGAAGGAAGAAAATGTTAAATAAAAATTGACAACTAATGAAAACATCAATTTATATTATTTCTTATACTGAGCAAGTTTGAATAACAAACTCTTGGAAAAAGGGAGAGAACTGAAAAGTATGTGTCATAGTTTGAGATATTGAGTTTTCTGGTGCTTTGTTATTTTCTGCTTTTCTGCAAAAACACATTTCCCATTGTGTTCCTCCCATCCCCGTCCCTCCCTGACCAGCAACAATGGTGTGGCCTGGAGGGCAGGGAAAGCCCCTCTATAAATCCGGGGTGATTTCCAGGTTTCTTCTCTTGGGATGAAGCTGTGAGTGCTGCCTGGGGAGGTGAGGGTGGGAAGCCTTAACACAGCAGGAGTGGTGCTGGCCCAGCCAATCCCCACCGCTTGCCAGAACAGCTTGGCATGAGCAATGAGTATGGCCCCCAGCCTGTCCGGTGGTCAGACCAATGGTGGGGCTGCTCTGACCCCAAGCACAGTGCAAATTCATCCTGAGACAGCTAGTGCCAGACCACACCAGGTGGCATGGATCCCCACCAGGCTGTGCCACTCACCACAAACCGATCGCTTTGCAGATGTCAGAGATCTGTGAGCTACAGCTCCTGCTGCCTGTAAACCTAAGAAAAAGAGCACACACGCCCACATCCCAAGTCACAGGAAGGGCTGAAGCCATGACTGCAATCTTGATCTAATTGCTGGGCAGTGCTCGTGTGACCAGCACCATTTTGGTTTTGCCCTCATCACAGGGTGGCAACCACATGGCTGGCACCACATTGGATTTATTTCTGGCCACAGGGCAGAGAAGCTGTGTCACAGCTGCAACTGAGCAACTGGGAAATGCTTGAGTAAGCAGGAAAAAAGAGGCCCAGAGGAGTGTCTGAGGTTTTCCTTAGTGCTTGGCTGGATTGTGCATGCCAAAGAAGCTGATGGGACTTGTGATACTTAAACCTTTGGCAGAATGCCAAGAGGCTAGGGTTTGAAGTGCGTGTTGCATCAGAGATGCTACTGATGCCTGAGAACCATGCTCATCAGAACAAAGTCTGTTGGCCATTAAAGACTGACCCCCTAAGACTTCGTCAAGAGCAAAAAGAGAGAGATAGAGATTGTGGATGGTTGAAACAGACTTTCCATGATTAGTATTGCTGGGAGGAAGCCTCTATTTCCAAGGGTAGTTATTATCCCCTTTTGTTGCAAGGTATGCCCCCTTCCCCATGGTACTGCTACATGATTATCTCCTATGGTTCTCAGAATGTGTCTAATGGAATGTGGGGCAGTTTCTATTTGTTTATTGTACTTGTTTGGGTTTATTCCTTTCTTTTTCTTGGGTATGGGTTCAATAAATTCTTTTCAGAGTTACTTCATTGCTGGTAAATTCTACCAAAGAGCTGGTTGGTGTGCTTACATTGCAGGCACTAACCCAAAGGATCAGTCGAGATCACTTTTCAACCTGCAACAGCAACCAATCATATAAAAAACAATTAAGTAACCATTGGAAACTCTGTAGTCCCTGGCAATAAGAGAGGTTAGAGGAATCCATGTTTAATGTGAATACAAAAATAAGGTAGACTGTAAAACAAAGACCTGACTTTTAGAAAAGTGAAGACAGACAAGATTGTTTCATTTCTAGGCCACTGCAACAAAATTAAAGGAAACTATGAGCTACTGAAGTGAAGTAATTAAGTTCCAAATTATCCCAGAGCCCAATGACAAATGTATTTATATTTACATAGATAGCTTTTGCATGATTGCTAGCATATTGGGCAGCTGCCAAATGGAGTTGTGTCACAATATGGAAAATATTTAACACCAGGTTTGAAGGCAGGAGAACACAGGTGATTTTAGACTCAACTGCATACAACGGCAACTGCAACTGCAACAGCAAGTGGAAAGCTTTTACGGTGGTAGTCAAATTCTCCGATTTTCTCTGTGTTTTCCTTTCAGCTTAAATTCTCACCATCTTTAGAAGAAGTTCAGCATCACTGCTGTAGGTAGAAGAAAATAGAAGAAAATCATGGTGATAGGGGCTATCTTTGACCTGGAATTGTCTGTTCTACCTTCTGTAAGTAGGATTTTTTTTCCGATTTTTCATATTAGGTTGGTTTGAAGGGAAATTATCTTTGTTTATGCACAATTTATTTATTTAAAGTAACATTTAGAGGTTAGATTTGAAGGTTTTTTGCAATGGATAATTAGTAGCTAGTTACAACCCTGACATTGTAGGGCTTTAATTCTCAGCTTGCTATTTTCTTTTAAATGGAAAAAAGATTTGTCTAGATTTACACATTAAATCAATCTTAACCTAGTATTACTAATGACAACACCTTATTCTGAAATCCCTGAAACAAGATGTCATAGGAAGAATGAATACTCTGAACCAAACAAATGAAAAGATCTTTATAAATCTGGAAAATAAGTATTTTTTTCCTAAAACCAGAGTATCAACCATATTACTTCATAAATTCCAGCCTTTATAAACAGGGATATTATAGCTTCTACATTAGCAGCCTGCCTCTACAGTTTGTACTGGCTTTAAGGGCTTCAAAATTTTAAAAAGGAGGTACTTATGGCTTCTCTGATGTTACTAACATAGTGCCTCTATATACAAACCCAAAGAGAAATTTAAATCCCACAGGATGGTTTTATTCAGTGGTGTAATATTCCTACCAATAATGTTTTTGCTTGTCTTGAAATATGCTTAATTATTTATTGTCTTCCCCCTCTGCCTTATCACAGAGGCAGAATTCATTGCTATCTTAATGGTCATGTTCTGACTTCCTTCAAATCTCTGTGAAGGAAATACGGCTTTGTGGTGATTATTTTCAGTTCTTAAAGAGTTGCAATAGAAGAATCTGGTTAATGTATTCATTGGAGAAATGATTTAAGCTCCATTTCAATCTCAAATTATAAATGAACAAAAGAAACACAAAGTCATTAACACCCATGAATTACAGCATAAAGCATCCCTGAAACAAACCCACTAGCTATTAATGTCTTGGGTAGATATTAGCACTGATGGGTATAAATTTGAAAGCATGCATGTGCCTACAGTTGGCTGACAGTGTGTCAACAAAACAGAAAGCCGAAATGATCACATTAAATGATCACACATTAAATGGAGTTGCAAAAATGCAGAATGCAAAAAACCACAGCAATTCTACTACTACCAAAGATCTTTAGTCATAAAAGAAGCTGAGAATGGAGAAGCAAAAAAAGAACAATGAAGAAAGGAAAAAAAAAAAGAATAAAAAAGTAGAAGCAGACTGTGTGGAAAAGAGGAAGTTACATAGAAGAAAACAACATCAGCATCATACAATTCCTTTTAAATCCTGTTGGTTATAACCTTCTTTCTAGCTGTAGTTAATACAGAATTCACTGACATTAGAAATCTTTATGAACAAGAGCTGGAAGTATATTAGATAACATTATCTATTCTTTTAATTTACTGCATACACAAGAGATATCTATATCAGTATGACTTGTGTTTTAAATAATTGTTTTTAAAAAAACCTAAACAAACTACTGTGATTTGAGCAAGATTGTATCCAAACTAAACACAGATTTCCTTTCCAAAATATGCCAAATACATACTGTTGTTCAAAATACTTGAAAGCAGACACACAAATTGCTATGTGACACACAATGAAAGGAAATCAAGACATATAGACTGGTGAACATCTTTGTGCTACTTGTTTAATTGTCTTACTTGGTTGACTATCAATATGTAAGGAATGGTTATGTAGAAACTGGGAAGTCCTCCAGAATTACTTTATCAGTCTTTCAGGGCATTCTGAGAGTATTTTCCTTATGAAAAATAAAATTCATAATTACAATCTTCAATTTTTATTCAGTACTTGGGCATTTGTGACCTATTGTGGGCAACGAACCGCAAAGAACATTTAAGCTAAGGAACTACTCTTCCTGATTAATTTTTACTCTTGAACTTTATTTAGTTAGAGAACCATTAACTATGTAGAAAGTTCATTGAGCTGACATTGACCCGAACCATTCTACAAATCTATGAATTACGAACTTTGTCTCAAACCCTAGTCGCACAGAGTTCAAGTACTCATGTTAGAAGGTCATAGAATGATCTAGGTTGGAAACGATCTCAGAGATGTTGAGGACATTTTGACTGCTCCTGAGAGATACATTGTTCAGGCCTGCATGCACAATCCAGTCTGCAAAGAAACAGGGTGTGGGATACGTGGCTGCGAGCAAGGCCACAATGTCCTTGTTTTGTGAAAAGAGGGATTGTATTCGGCAGAATAGTTAGAAAAATAAGTAACTTCTATGGAACTTTTCCCGTAACTGCTGACCACAAGATAGGCATACCTTGTCCACATCAGGGTGCATGGACAATGATAGTTATCCAATGTCTAGATGGCTTAGGTGCGTGCATCCTCTCTCCTAACCAATCATGTAAGTGTGCTGTCTCGCATGTAACTGAAAAAACAGTATATAAGACAGTGTATTAGAGCAATAAAGTGGAACACTGATGATACTTCTATGAAGAATGTCTTTGATTCTGGAGGCTTCCCACAACACAGAGATCATCTAGTTCCAACCCCTCTGCCATTGGTACGGACATCTCCAACTAGACCAGGTTGCCCAAAGCCCCATCCAACCTGATCTTAAACACTTCCAGGGAGGGGTTATTCACAGCCTCTGTAGGCAACCTGGTCCTGTTTATGTCATTGTTACATCTAACTACTAATGTAAACTAAGGTGGTTATCACAAAATCTTTTTTTACAACATAAACAGTTGTGTGTTCATTACAGTCTTGTCATATTGTTGGCCTCTGAACATCTCTCTGGTTTATTAGAGAATAGAATTTAGGAATGTCCTGGCACACTGCTGATGGATATTTATTACATTTACCCTGTTTTTTTTCTAGTGAAATCATTCAGTATTTGCAGTAAACAAGACACTTTATAATAGCCAGTATAGACACTGGAAAACAATACTAGTGCTACCTTTATGACCTGCAATTCAGATATAAGTTTCAGTTGCCTCATTTCTTTAAAGCATTGAAAATTCTGTTTGGTCCAGGGCAATATGCTTTTGCTTGGCTGGGTAGCTAAATACCAGTGCTTCTATCAATTCAATGATTGTCTTTGTATCTTGTGACAGCTTGCACAATTCTGAAATAGAAGACAAGATTTTCTCATTCTTATGAAATATTAAGATGTCCAGTAATAGAAGTATCAGCATAAATAAGTTCACGGCTAGAGATATTGTGTAAATCTTCCCAGTGTCCTTGTATTAGAAGGCTTGATTCAGAAGCTGAGAGGAAACTCTTTCTTCATTGCATTTTATGTCCCATATTTTTGATTAAAATATATTTGTTAAAATTTCTAGTGCTTTCTGCTAATGGTATGACTGTTCTTAATAATTTTTAAATTCTTTTAATTCTGAACAGTACATAGTATAACAAATAGGAAGCCTACTTTGCCTTGATAGGATTGGAGGTTTCCTTTTTTATTTCTCCATTTTAGTACACCAAACCTATGCCACATATGTTATAAATTAAATCAGTTGGGTTAGACTCTTGTAATCTGAATATGTACGTTCTTTCAGATCTTTATGCTCCAAATAGGGTTCTGAATAGCTGCTGGAGATAACGATGTCACAAAGAAGAGAAGGGTCCTAGTTATTGGAGACTAGCACCTGAAAGGGACTGAGGGCCCAATATGCAGAGCTGACACTCATCTCATCACAGGGAAGTCTGCAGTCTACCTGGATCCCGCATCAGGGATCAGGGATATCACTAAGAGAGATCAGATGACTATTACCCTCTGCTGATCTTCCAGACGGGTGGGGAGGAAGCTGTGTTCCGTGGCCTGAGAGGAATAAAGAGGGACTGCAGGGCCTTGAGATGTTTGGTAAAAGAGTCTGGGACACAAATTTTGTTTCCTTCACTACTTCCACTTTGGGGTGAGGACACGGGCTGGAATAGAAGGACTCAATCCATTAATACCTGGCTACGAGACTGGGGTTACAACCAGGTCTTCGGGTTCTTTAATAACAACTGGTTCTGTAAGATACCAAATCTTACAGTTCCACATGGGAGAGGTTTATCCCAGAGGGGAAAAATGGTTCCGGGGCAGGAATTGGCAGAGCTCATTCAGAGGGTTTTAAACTGGATTCAAAGGCAGGGTGTGTGTGTGTGTGTGTGAGCATTAGAAGGTGGTGCATGCGTAACAGTGGGCCACAGCTCTGGTCTTAATGAAAAACAGGGGGCCTCTTGCTGTCCTAGGGTGAAATCAGAGCTCTTAACTCGCTCCCTAAAGTGTCTGTACACCAATGCACGCAGCATGGGGTATAAGCTGGAGGACTTAGAAATCTGTGTCCACTCAGGTGACTATGATCTGGTGGCAATTACAGAGACCTGGTGGGACAGCTCTCATGACTGGAAAGTGCTCGTGGACAGCTATGTCCTTTTCAAGAGAGACAAATCAGCAAGGCGAGGTGGTGGAGATGCTCTTTACGTGAGGGAGCAACTGGAATGCATTGAGTCCTGTCCAGGGGCTGATGAAGAGAGAGTTGAGAGTTTGTGGGTGTGGATCAAGGGGCAGGCTGGCATGGGTGACACCACTGTGGGTGTCTATTACTGGCCACCAGATCAGAAGAAGGAAGTTGATGATGTCTTCTAGAGGCAGCTGATAGCAGACTTACAGCTACAGGCCCTGGTTCTCATGGGGGATTTTAACTACCCTGATGTTTGCAGGAATACCTACTCAGCCAGACATCCCCAGTCTAGGAAGTTCCTCCAGTGCATTGGTGAAAATTTCCTGATGCAAATGCACTAGGAGTAGATCACTGCTGGATGTTATACTCACCAACAAGGAGGGTCTGGTTGAAGCAATGAAGACTAACCAAGGGCAGCCTTGGTTGCAGTGACCATGAGATGGAGTTCAGGGTTTTATGTGGTAGGAACAAAATACCTAGCAGAATCACAACCCTGAACTTCAGGAGGGCCAACTCTGGCCTTTTCAAGCAATTGCTAGGGCCATGGGACAGGGTACTGGCAAGGGGCCCAAGACAGATGGTTAACATTCAAGAGCATCCCAGCTGGAAAGAAATCAAGAAAGGGAGATAGAAAACCTGTGTGGTTAAATGGGGAGCTGCTGGGGTGCATCAGAATGGGGCTGGTTAGCAGACCATGGGAGGATCTTCTCCCCCTCTACTCTGCACTAGTGAGGCCACATCTGGAGTAATGTCCAGATCTTGTCACCTCAGTTCAAAAAGGACACAGAACTGCTGGAGAGTGTCCAGAGTAGAGCAACAAAGATGATGAAGGAAGTAGAACTCCTCCCTTACGAGGAAAGGCTGAGGGGGCTGGGTCTCTTGAGCTTGAAGAAGAGGAGGCTGAGGGGTGACCTCATTAATGTCTATAAATATGTGAGGGGTGGGTGTCAGAGGATGGAATCACACTCTTCTCAGTGCCATCTGGTAATAGGACAAAGGGCAATGGGTGCAAGCTGGAACATAGGAAGTTCCATATAAAGAAGGAACTTCCTCACAGTGAGCAGCACTGGACCAGACTGCACAGGAGGATTGTGGAGTCTCCTTCTCTGGGGATGTTCAAGACCTGCCTGGATCTGTTCCTGTGCAACTTGGTCTAGGTGGTCTTGTAGGCAGGGGGATTGGACTAGATGATCTTTTGAGATCCCTTCTGATTCCTAATGATTCTAGATTATAATTACCTGCTTGAGTGTTGCCACCAAGTTAGAATTCTTTAATAAATTGTTTATTACATAGAGCTTGAAAAGAAACTAGACAATCATTAATGAAAGTTGCTTAGAAGCTAAATTTTAAGTCTTTTTTACATTGTTATCATGTTCTTCCTCCTGCCATGATCCTGAATTCCAACAGAAGTGGATTAATGTACATTCCTAGAGGTTACCTATGTGCTCTCTATTTTAATGTTCACTGTCTGTCCATAGGTGTGCAGGTTATCCATAAACAGATCTGTTCACAGAATGTTATCGAGCTCCCCCCCCCCTCCCCCCCCCATGTCAACACTGGTCTTCTGCTCCATGATTTTGTCTCTTGATTGGTTAAATTAGAAGGTATTGAGGAATAAGATTGAATTCAAGGTTTGTCAAATCTGTATTTAGATATTATTAAAGTTTGTTAACAGATTGTTAAAGCTAACTTGAATTTACCTGGAACAGGATAACAGATACATGGCCAATGGAAGTTACAGAGTGACTTCTCTTATTTAACTTTAAGCAATAAGAAGTACCACTAAAAATGCTAGTAGAGTGGGAATAAATAGGAGTGAGAGTATATAAAATCAAACTATAATTTATATTAAGGAATATATTTAGAGTGTTTACTCAGCTGTTTTGCCAATCAACTGCATTTGAATAAGGAATATAAAAATGAAATTTTTATAAGCCCTTTAAATCCATCAGTACCTGTCATAGAAGGAAAGTTTTTGCACAGGTTTTCATTAAGGGGGAAAAATATCTCTGATATTAAATGATCAGGAGCAAGTTTGAATTTAGTGACTGATACTTTGTAAATTCTCTGCCTACTCAGTGCATTCTCTACAACTTTTTTGATAAGGAAAAGTGCAAAGCATATATTTTAAATATATTTTTAGCATAGCGTCAGTCTAAGTGGGAGAGAGGTGTATGTAACTGATGGCACATGGTTTTGTATCTTTAATGTTTACTGACAAAGATGCAGACTTAAAAGTGTAAAGAAATAAGAATATTTCAAACTGGAAAGTTAGCAGTAGAGCACAGGCCATAGAAAGACAAATTGTTAAACAAATAATGTTGTGGATAACTTTCAGGCTGAATGGGAAAAACATTTTAGTATGTAGAATGAAAATTGTTGATAGCACTGCCTATTATTCATTTTCTAAAACTGAAATACAACGTTATGTTTAATTCAGTTTGATTGTAGGACAAGAGGCAACAGTCTCCGTTGTGCAAGGGGAAATTCAGATTAGTCATTAGAAAAATCTTCTATATTGAAAGAGTCATAAAGCACTGGAACATGCTGTTGTATAAAAATCAAGTAGATATGGAGCTTAAGGACACGGCTTAACAGCAGGCTTGATAGTGCTTGTTTAATGGCTGAACTTGGTGACCTTGAAGGCCTTTTCAAATCTAAATGATTTTGTGATTTTATTCTCTTTTCCAAAACTATTTACTGTAATTATATAAGCTAATAATACTATGCTTTCTGTTACTGTCCTCCTGCCTCTCTTTTTCCTTATACTCTCCCTTTGTGAGACCTATGTCATGAATACTGTTTTTCTGAATACATAGATTCTCTTTGTTTTTCTCACATTGGAAAGAATTGTAGAACTGTACTATTAATTTCTTAGGTACTT
The DNA here is from genome assembly GCA_013397515.1 of Upupa epops. NCBI lineage: Eukaryota > Metazoa > Chordata > Aves > Bucerotiformes > Upupidae > Upupa > Upupa epops. The sequence goes on along the minus strand of VZRI01009405.1, from coordinate 358,216 downwards.
CGTTTGTATTAATTATATTTTCTGACTTAAAAGATTCTGAATTATGAGGTCAGAAGTAGAGTAAGATTCTCAGATTCTGTGGGAATCAGCTATTTGTATACATAATTTCCACCACCACCATGTCAGAGTTCATTTTTCCTGCTTTCCTTGCTATGGTGTGTTAGCAGAGTGCCAAGGAGATGGACTAAGAAAGCAGTGAGATCTTTTTGGTAACTATTATGTGTTGTGTTTCTATTTGCTCTCGATTTTGAGTATATTAGGTCTTACAGAATTTGTCATTGTCATTCATAGTGTCAGCTGCCCTTTTCTGGAGCACAAAATTACTTCATCCCACACACTATTAACATGTGATTTAAATTCTTTCATCAAGATGTACTTGTGAAAAATCACTGGACAAGATATCTTTTGGAAGCATTTCAGTTTCCTCTGGATATTTTCTCTCTTTCTCAAGGTGCCCAAAACAGTTGTGTCCCTAGACATAAAAAGTGTGAGAAGACTGTAAAAAACTCTTGTGGGAGCCAGAAAATATATTCTGGTCACCATTTTTGAGATGTATGAACAGGCTGAATAGACAAAAAGTTCAGCTCCGAGGGTTTTCTATTAAAGGGCAGGCGATAAATCATATTTCAGCCTGTCAACAGACTCTAAAGTTTTAAATAGTTTTACTGATTGTTAGGAAAAAATAGATTACTACATTTTTTTTTAAACTACAGCTTGATACTGTCTTACAGGATCACGAAGGCTTTGCATGATTAAATCCTGTGTGTACAGCATGTGACATTAAAAATTATTTGTTTATGTTATCATGATGGCTGTTTTACAGCATTGAAACAGTACCTGCACTTGCTTTGCAAACTTTCTTGGAATATATTGTGTTGTAGAAGATTTGAGAGAGAGACATATTCTTTTCTTTGCTCATATTATAATATCCTGGGTCTGGGCTTCTGGACATAAGGCAGAGTCTTGTTTTCTATACTGTTATTTATGCCAGATATTCTACTACAGATTGCCATTCAAAGTTGGTTTCAGTTCTTTGATAGCTGTCCTCAGTGGGTTCTACATCTTAGCATCTTAAGAGGGAATTCATGTGTACTATCAGTCTATTAGGTGCAAACAAATTCTCAACTCTCTCTTCATCAGCCCCTGGACAGAACTCAACGCATTCCAGTTGCTCCCTCACGTAAAAAGCATCTCCACCACTTTGCCTTGCTGATCTGTCTCTCCTGAAAAGGACATAGCTGTCCATGAGCACATTCCAGTCATGCAAGCTGTCCCACCAGGTCTCTGTAATTGCCACCAGATCATAGTCACCTGAGTGGACACAGATTTCTAAGTCCTCCAGCTTATTCCCCATGCTGTGTGCATTGGTGTACAGACACTTTAGAGAGCGAGCTGAGAGCTCTGATTTCACCCTAGGACAGCGAGAGGTTACCTGGTTATTTTCTGTTGTACAGGATTCAGTTCTGGCAGAAGTTTATCTTTGCAGTGGGAGTTCTCTCCTTTTACGCCTCATCTACCAGGTGTATGTGATACCCTGTTGATCTCCATCTCCCTCACTCTTCCTCTGTCTCCCACTCTCTGCATTGCTAGGGCTTTGATTTCAATTATTCTTTGCTCTGTGGGGACTTAGTCTTTGGTAGAAGCTTTCTCCACAGTGGGATTAGTTCCTTGCCTCTTTTATCCTCCTTGTTCAACCTTTCAAATGGGCTGTCCAGGGAGAAACCCAATTCTTAACACCCCCTTCCTCCTCCTCCTCTGGGACAACTCATAATCTTGGAATAATGCCAAAAGGTGGGGACTTTGGCAGTCTAGGGTGTCTTCTGACATCCCAGAAGACACCAGATGTCCACCCACTCACTTTTGTCATTTCTGCCAGGAGCAGGAACCTGGTGTCTGTCCATAATTTTGCTATTTCCTGCAGGAATCAGTCCGAGCTGGATCTCTCCACTAGTGAGTGGCTAGAATAACACCTTCCAGAGAGAATACTCAATTTCTTATCCTATAGCACCATCGAGTGAGCAAGTGACTATATTGCAACTCTTGGAAGACTGACGTCTTCTTAACAGCGAGTGGCTAAAATAGCAACTGCCAGAGAGAAGTTTAATTTCTTATCCTATAACACCATCGTGGAGCCATCACTATCATGATGGCAACGCCTCAGATAAGTTTGTTTATCTTAAAGTCTTATCTTCGTTATGATTATATTGTCTATCTTATCTCTGTTTTGATTATCTTATCTTTGTTTTTGTCAGTTTATCTTGTTTGTTTAGTTTAGTTTTTATAAATATTTAGGTTTTGTTCCAGCTTCTTGACTTATGTAATTAATTGAATACTTAAACAATTGGGTATGATTTACATTTTTATCCTTACTTCTAATTGGAAGTAACAGTTCTGCTAGTAGTTCATCCTATATATGGCTAAACCATTACATGGGGAAAAACGGAGAAACATTACTTGGTGAAAACAGAATATCTTAGATGAGAATTTCAGCCTAGTAATCAAATGAAGTTTTAATATGAATTTTGAATAAGCTTAGTTGTGCTGACCACATGGACAAAAGCATAGAACAAGTATGATAAAGTAACAGTTTAGGCATAACTGTCATAGCAAACATTGAAATACAATTCAAAAACTTAAAATATTGTAAGAGGAAGGGAAAGAAGAGAAGAAACAGTAAATAGACTGTGTGTAAAGTTAAAATCAAGCTGGTATTTATCAAATACCTGACATCTAAAATTCTGACGTATTTTATAAAAAAGGATGGAGTGAAAGAGAATACACGACTACATAACGTTAAAGCTCAGGAGCTTCAAATCAAGTCCAAAACACTGATGAGTGGTTTAAAAGTCATGAGTACAGATGTTATAAAATCTATCAGGATTGTTTTCATTTAGTTTTTCAGATACTTTTATGTTGTTGTATACATTCTAGACCAGTAATTAACGCTATATAAGAGACAGCTCTGTGGAAAATAAACAAACTAGATCCAAAGCCTTTGTCTTACCTATGCAATATATGCAACAACTTCAGCTTATGTTCTTGCTTTGTGCTGTACTCACTTTATCACCTTATAATTTTTATTTCATGGGGTTTTTTTGGTTTTTTTTTTGTCTGTAGAAACAACCAGATCTTCCACTCTCCAGAAGCTTTCCACAATTTTAGGTCTAACAAATCACATAAAAAGAGCACAAAGCTCCCACACATCAGCACCAGTAAACTTCTAACATGGACCACAACATGAAGGAGTACCTTCAGCACAGGGCCCTGGGGGACAAAGCACAACGTGTAAAGTCTCAGGACAGGGAAAGTATGTGACCACCCTTTGGTGGCTGAAAAGCATCCAACTAAAAATTCTGGGCATCTCACAGAGTTTTTTTTGAGGAATCACTGCAGTCTCCTGCATTTTAGAAATGTTAAGTTAGACAAGCAGTCTTTTTCTTCAGGTTGTCACAAAAGATACTGTGCTGATAGGGAACATGTCACATTTCTGTGAGATAAAAAAGTAATTTTTGTCATTTAATGAAAATTAGTAATATAACAAGAAAGTGCCTTTTATCATGCCAATTTCAATGTGATTTGTGTGAATATTCTACCAATTCAGAGAAAAAATATAATTTAGAGTACAAATATTTCATGTTTACACAAAATGAAAAATTAAAATCCATCCTCTGAAATATTTTCTTAGCAAACTAAAGACTTCTACTTTGTACAAAACCAAAATCTGTAGTATAAATAGAATGAAATTATTGCTTCATCAGTCAATAGCTTAAGCCATCTTCTTCTAATGTTACACATGTTTTCACCCAAAATCCCAAGTATAAATTACCTTAATTTTATGTAATGAAAATAAAATGTCAGAGAGTATTAAACTTGCACGTACCAAGAAATGCCAATACTCAATTCCTCCATAGGACTGAAAAAGTGGATTTTCAACATTTCTTTTTGTCTCATGTTTAGAACACAGTAAAAAAATAAAATCAATGTAATGGGAAATAAAGAGAAAAAATAGCGATATTCTTTTACATTTCCAATTACAAATATAATTGATTATAGTTTTTAAATTATTTTTATTTCTTGAAATATACTCTAGTCTCTACTCTGTTAAAATAGGTCAATGTTCCCCACTTTCTTACCAAAATGTTCTCTATGAAGGAATTCTAATTTACAGGAGAAATCAAACATGAAAAATGTTATTATTATTTTAGCAAGGTGTAGTGTCAAACTGAGTTAATAACAATGAATTATAATAATATTTGCACAAGTTAGAACCCAGAATATCAACATTAAGTCAAATTAATCAGGGTAATATTTTAGAGTTAAAAAGCAGGGAGTTTGTTTCTGCTACACTATATGTTCTAAATTCTAGTCTCAGATATCCTCAGACATACTTACTGTTCAGATAAAGCTTCCCCACCTATTCCTTACCACAGATTTCTATCCATTTTCATGGATAGGTCTGCACTTTTCACTTACAAGCTTTTGCTTCAAGTCATGGAACAAATAGATTTTTGAATATTACACAAATAAAATTACTCCTCTATTCAGAAATAATATTTGAATGTAACAGTCTTTTTTTTTTTCTTCCTCTTCTGTTTCCTTTCAAATAAATACTGTCTTAATTGTAACCTCACAATCATCCTTGAAGACAAAAAAATTCTATGCAGCTGTTTTTTTGCTAGCTCTGCTATAGAAAGTCATATGATAACCAGAAATTTAGATCTAGAAAAACTTGTCTGGGTTACAGTACACAGAAATTATGCTGACATTTTTTTCCCCATCATCTCCTTTCTGCAGTTATCTATGCTCTTTGAATCCCTGCTATGAAAAGAACACATTTAGCATAGCACTGAAATACTATGATTTCTTTTTTTTAAACTGGGATCTCAGCTTTTTAGGATTTCAAATTAAATTGCATTTGTCCAAGTTCTTGCAAGGCTTCTGATTCTTGTGTGTCATTGTTTAGAACTGTAGTTTTCCAACTTTTTGTGCTTTTCTGCATAGAAACCACCCCTCTAGTAAGTTGCAATTCCAGCCTCCTGTTGGGAGGGTGGGGTTGCAGCCAAGGGCAGGGGAAGCCCCCTATTTAGCTGGGGTGAGCTTCCAGGACATCTTTTCTGACAGAGCAGTGCCATCAGTCAGAGCAAGGGGCAGAGCTGTAATCCCCCAATCACCCACTCCATTGTGTCATGCATGTGTGGTCCCTTCTCTGCCACCCACGTCACGCAGATTGAAGCAGCTGGGGGAGCTGCTGCCACTAGTGTGCACCACTGGCTCACATTGCTGGAGTGACCCGGGGACATGAATTCATTATATCAAGCAGACTGAAGTGCCATCTCCACCCACACCTCAATAGCAGCCTCCAGCAACACTGCAAGTTTATCATTGTGCCTTCAGACATTTCAACCAGTGAGCTACAGAAGCCTGGCCCCCCCATGCTGCTTGTAGCCATGAAAGAGTGAGCCCCCAAGCCCCTGAGAAGGGGCTGCCACTGCCACTGTTGCCAGTGCTGCCACAGTCCCAGCCACCAGCTCCATCTTGACCATGTGACCGGTGCCATCTTGGCTTTGTTCTAGCAATGGAGCATAGAAGCCATATCAAAGCTGCAACTGAGAAAGTGGGAAATGCTTCAGTAAGTAGCCATGCCACATGAAGACCTCACCAAAACTGAGAACAGAGAGAAAGAAACTGTGGATGGTTTGGAGTAGACTCTGCAATCAGCCATCTTCTGAGAGGTAGACTCTTTCCCAGGGGTGATGTTGGGGAGTTTGTTGCAGGATATGCCCCTGGCAAACAGTGTAGAGATCAAGCCTTACAGGAAGCAGCTCAAAAAGCTGGGGCGGTTTAATCTGAAGAAAAGAAGGCTGAGGGTAGACTCTCAGCTACCTGACAGGAGGTTATAGAAATGTGGGTTTCTTCTCACAAGTAATGGGTGATAAGAGGAAATGGTCTCCAGCAGTGCCAGGGCAAGTTTAGATTAGATATTAGACAAACTTTATTGAAAGAGTCATCAGGCATAGGAGCAGGATGCCCATTGAAGTAGTTGAATCATCATCCCTGGATTTGCTTAAAAGTCATGTAAGTATCATAATGGTTTAGTGATGGGCCTTGCAGAATGGCTTAATGAATAAACTAGATGATTCTGAATTCTTTTCCAACCTAAGCAATTCTATGATGCAGTGATGCAGGTAGAGAAGTAATAATTAACATATTTTGAATACAGTAATGATGTAGTGGATATCTGCCAGCACTGACCAAATCTTTTTCCTTACTGCTTTCTCTACAGGTGACATAAATTTCCAACCTCACCATCTGGAAAACGTCTTTCACATACAGCTGTGGGTATCCTCTCAAATAGTGGCTGGGAGGCAATATAAAATTCCTGTGATCTGAGGGAACCATCTACGCAGAGCACAGTCTCTGTGTCCAGCATGACCATTTGTACTACCAAAACCTGTATGTTTCTCATTGCTCTAGGAGCACTGAACAGGGCTCCAGAAACAGTACATTTACTCCTGGCCACTGCCTGCTGATAATCCAAAGTCTGCCAAAGTGGCTCAAACCTCTCCTCTCTCCACACCCATTCCCTGGGTCACTAACCTTTCCAGTGCTGACAACAATCACTCTCTGAAAAAGAGTAACAAAATTGGAACCATCTTTCCACACACAGGGAAAGGCTTGCCAGGATTTGCTCTGTGACAAAAGTCAGTCTTCTAAGCCTGCCATTGTGTTGAGAGCCTTTTGATTATTTAACATAATAGGATTTTACACTACTTAGTGAAAGGAAAAAAAGCCAACAAATATCCAACAGTTTATTTAACTTGCCCTTATTTCCACTACTCCTTTCTCCCACACACACCCATACACATTTAATATCTTGATTACATCAGAGAATGCTGTCGCAATGATGTAGTACAGTATAGTACAGTACATCTGGTGACTTAGGTAATAAATCACAGGACATTTTTTTTAAGCTTTTAAATAAAATTATTTTATCATCTGCTTCTTCCTATTAACAACTCCATCAGTCCAAATAGCTTGCTTGGCTTTGCAAACTTTCCTACTAGCTCATCAGGACTGGAACAAAAATTTCACAGCTGTGTTGTATACTTGATGGTGTTAACAATGAGTTCCTGGTCGCATGATGAAATTTTATTTTTTTTATTCCCTGGGTCTTCACTCCCCACATTCTATGAGGATGACAGTCAGTTTGAGAGAGCACCCTACTCCCTTATCTGGCAACACAGATATTAGTGAACAATAAAAAACCAACCTTCATTTTGGGAACTCCCTATATCTTTTCTAAACACAGCCATAACAAACGTAATATCACTAAGGACCTTTAGTTTCAGGAGCCCCCTCCAGATCTCACTCCTCCCTTAATCTGAGTACATCTTGTGAATTACAAATGCAATACCCACTCCTGTAGCTTTAACTACTTAGTTATTGAAAATGTATAACTAAGACAAACATGTATACGGACACCATAAAGGCTAGGCTAATCCTTAGTATTTCAAGCCAACTCTACCAGTGGTGTGTCAAATAAGGTTTTTTAAAATTTAAATCTGCTCATATCTTCATTCTACTTCGTGCTGGTTTTGTCACACTAGCATGTTATTTGTATGCTTAAAATACTATATGTACTACAAGCCAGCTAAGGAAAACTCTGAACAACGACTTCAGATGACCCCAAGCATTTTCAGCTGGAGGCTATGTAACCAGGACATCTTCCACTGGCAGCTTCAGATTATAGCACAGAAAAAGTAATGACCATGATTTCATAGGAAAAAAAACCTTTAAAAATACACAAAGTGTTTGTCATAATACTAGTGTATTCTGCAAATAAAAGATATTGGCTAGAAGATCTACTTGAAAAACATCAGTAGGTTGAAATGACATAGTAATAATATATAATTAATTATCATTATAACGAATAATTAATTAATAATTAATATTAATTATTAATTATCATTATTAACTTTGCTTGAAGTTTCAGTGTAATTAATTTGGCAGCCACAGTAACATTTTGAGGTAGCTGTACTACATGGTGCCAAGTTAGTTCTCCTGCAGTTAAGATTTACTAGTTTTATTGTTGAACAGCAGAAATCAGCAACATCTCGGGTTAATACTGAATCCTGAGGATTCGTACACATAGCTAGTTCCATTAAATATGTCCACTTGATTTCATGAGTCAAGGCCGTACCAGGAAGTAACCAGGAAGTAAAACCATTGCAAAATGACGCACTCTTCATCTCTGGAATTTACATTTACAATGAATGAGAGTGATAAAAGTGTACTTCAGAATAACAGTTTATTCAAATGACACTTTCGACCACTGAAAGAAGGAATTTTACTTTCAAAGCAATCACCTAAGGAACATAGCATTATATGGAAAACCAAAATACTGATTCCTAGTAGATGGGAATTTAGAAGTCTTCAGAGGAAAGCCTCATGACCCATTTATGAACAGCTACAGGTAAGACATTATTTTCATAATATAAAATACAATGCAGAAGAAAGTATTGTTTGAGGTAATTGAAGATGTTGTTTTTCCTGATTAGAGAAAAATAATCACTATTTCTTACCTTGAACACCTATTTCTTACCTTGTGGAGAGAGTACAAGAATAACGAAGAAACAATCAAATGTCAGTAATGAGACGTGGACTCAGTGAGATCTTTAAAGTGGATGCACTTAAATTTTGTCTTATAATGAATGCCCAAAAAGGATATTTTTAACCTTAAAAAGGTAATTAAAAATCAAACCAAATAAATTCAGCTATTTAAATGAAGAAAAAGGAAACAATACAAAATACTTCAGGAAGAATAGAATCAAATGGAAGATTATAATAGCAGTTCTTTCTTTGTTTTTTTCCCCATCCTTACAGGTCTTACTTGTGCCTACTTGTCATTACAACTAATAAAACCTTCACTGATTAATCTACCTTGAGTCTTTCCAGATCAGTGTGTCCATCTCGAAATAGCTGAGGACTCCAGAAAGCCAGCTGATTAGTAGTACTAGTCATCAAATTTACTTATGAAAGCTGGGAAGAGATTGAGCTTCACCATGTCTGGAGCCAGTTTCAGTTCTCACATTCTTTCCCTCTACCAGAAAAGCTGTGCTGCTGACATAAAAATATACCTATACCATCTATACAACACAGATTTTACAAACACACTGTAATAGTACAGTATTAGTCTACTGGAAATAATTAGCTTTAGCTGAAAACCAAAAGGTAGGATAGCTAACACACTAATAGCAGGTTAGTGCTTTACTAAATTAAAACCAAATATCTGGAAGAATTTGCCAGCACTAGTGCCATTATCTCTAATCATCTCTCTAATCGCTGTCATTTCTTCTACTCTAGTATTTTCCTTGACTAACAAACTAACTTGACTAACTGACATTCATATTCCCCCAGCACACAACCCACAGAAATCCATTACCAAGGACACAAGGGAATTAATCTCCATTTTCTGCTACGGATTCTCTGGAAAGTTGTTCTAAGTTATCACATCTTTCATGCGCTTTAATTACCTGAAGACTTAATTAGAACATGATATTGAGAGTTATATCCAACTTCCCTCTCAAATTGAGCATCTTTTGGGATGGGAAGATTTGTCCCACAGTTTTCTATAAATGCAAATATTACCATCAAATGTCCGTCAGCTTGAAAATAACCAACTACAAAATCAGAATGTTAAGTAGCTAACAGCAGTGAAAATCCCATTAAATTTAGCTAAATGCCAAACACATAAGGAAGTCAACAGTTTAAAAAAACCAAAGCATTTCAAAAGGCTGTGAAAGTAAATAAACTACAAAAAACATGCAATATTAATCCAGAATTAATCTGGAATGTACTCATATTATAATCATATGTGCAAAGATATGCTAGGTATATTTCACCTGCATTGGCAGCTGTGATGTGCTGGGGAATAGCTGAACTATTTTGGTACTCCTTTGCTTTATCTGGAACATCTACAAAACCAGAAAACTATATTAGGCACCTTAAATAAAAAACATTTTTTTTTTTGGAGCCACCAGATAAACATTAATAAAAGTTTCTCTTTCTTGTATCAGAAATGTTTTAATACTGCATCTTTCAACATCTATCTTTCTCATTGGCTTTATCACTGTTATCAGCTCACTGATTATGATATGTCAGTCCTGTATGCTTCCTCATACTGTATTTTTGAATAGGCTTATCTTTGCCTTATAGAAAGTATGTGCCTCTACTCCACTTTTTCCAACATATGTTCCTATGCCTCACCCAATTCAGACAGAAGAAGGTGATCAAATCACAACCTTTTACTGTCTTCTATTCCCACATACTCTCACAGTATGAAATTACATTTCCCTTGTGGAGTTTTAAGAGAAAGTTCAACAGCTGAATGGCAGTTTTCCCTTCCATAGTAATCATCCACCTTTCCTTCCTCATAGGAAGCTGACATTTTTATTTCCTTTCATGGAGGTCCATAATCACCACCACTGGTAGCACATATCACATACTGAAAGCTTTGCATTTCCACTTCCACAACTATATTAGAAGCTAAGATCATAGCAAAATCACACACAACACTAAGTGCACGTTTCCTTCGTTGTAATAAATATTATATCCTTATTGCTAAGTTTGCATATAACTGCTGACTATTTTGATTTCCATTGTGATAACATCTTTATCTTTAGCAGCCCTGAAATCATTCCCTTAGGAATTATTGGATGAATGCCACTTATTGCTTTCCTGAGTTCTCCTTTCTATGTCTCAAAAGTGTCTGTTTCAGTATTTCAGTTTTATGGATTTCAGTATTATTTTACTTCACTAAAAGGACAGAAACCCACAGTACTAAGCACAAAGCAAAGCATAAAGACAAGGTCTTTACTGTATGGAGCTGTCACTCCAGCCTCAAGAGAAAAGGAAACATGTTAGTGCCAAATCAGACTGATTTACACACCTTTTACAGCAGCAGCAGCTACAGATGGTCAAAATACATAGGTCTTCATACAGAATGTGAACACCATTGCATGAACCATTCCACCATTCCCCTAGACTTCCTATCAAATATTGTATGCCATTGCATTTTCTCTGATGAAATCTCTACCTTGGCTGTATCAAACAAAAGTTTCTTATATTACTTGTAAGAAACTTTCTTTTCCAAAACACAGCTATTATGAACTTGGAAGTTACAGAAAGATAGTCATTAAGGACAATCTTGTTGTTTTACTTACCCAGTAATGATGGGGATTTGGATGACATTAGTGTAATGAAATGTTGTGGGTATCATACTATAAAACTATGATCCGTTCCACCAAAAGTCCAAATGAGTCACTGCTAGATACTAATGCAGTTTCTGAGAATAAAGAATCTTTCATTAACTTTCATAGTATTTCGTAGGAGATTTGTATAGACCAATTTGCTGAAGAAAGTGGAAAAAGCAGTCATGACACTAAAATACATCACATTATCTTCTTTTGAAAAGTAAATGGCCAATTATCAGACTGCAGGTTAGGCAGACATGTTTCTAAGAAATTCATATCTCTGCTCAAGGCTGTGAGGAAATTATGCAGAAGCAGGTTTTCTCACAGGATCTCTGTGAAGTCACACCAGCACAGTCCATTTGTGAAGGAGTTCACTATGGGGAAAGGACCCATGGTGGATTCAGTGGTTGAAGAACTGTAGCATAGGATAGAGAATCATACAGTAGAACTGTGAAGCACTGTTTCCCATATGGAGAAGACCCCATACTGGAGAAGGGAAAGAGCATGACAAGGAAAGACTGGCATAGACAAATAGTCTATGACTCCAGCCCCTATTCTCCATCCCCCAATACTTAGTGGGGGGATGGAGAAAAGTGTAGGAGTGAAGTTGAGCCAGGAAGGAAGGATGCGTGAGAAGTGTTTTTAGTTTTGTTCCTATTTCTCAGGAGATGTGTCACAATTAATTGCTATTAAAATAATTTCTCCAAGTCTAGCATGTTCGTCCAATCACAGTAATTGGTAACTAACCTCCCTGTCCTATCTCAACCAACAAAGTTTTAACTGTTATTTTCTCCCCCTGACTTGTAGTAAAGGCCTTGCTGGTCACCTGACAGTCAGTCAAGGTCCACCACCACACTGATACTATTTTCTCACGACAAGCGTGAGATAAATTCCAGATTTGATTTTGTCACTCAGACGCAGTTCAAGGAATTCTGTAATGTGATTTAGGCTCTTTCTACTCCTAATGAAAATACAAATTGGCCGCTAGAAAAAAAATCAAATACTTACCATACTTTTAGATTAATGTTATTTTTTCAGGTCAAAGATCAACAACTATTTTGCATATGGAAGATCAGAAAAAAAAAGGCAATGGGAAAATTTTGAATCTGTTATAGAAAAGAGAAGAGGAGAGGAGAGGAGAGGAGAGGAGAGGAGAGGTGA